>JAPYXV010006030.1:0-10084 GCA_028533065.1 Trachops cirrhosus | reverse complement strand
ACCCTGCATATCAGACTCAGTGACTTCACCATTGTATTTAGAGAATATGTTCTAACTTGCCTCACCACTTTTGTTTATGCATTTTATATTTTTATCCAGATTATTCTCTTTCAACTTGTCCACTGGCAACTTGTATGCATTTTCAAGTCATCAGAAACACACCAATCTTCTGTGTAAGCCTTCACTCTCTCTCCAGAAGATTTAGGTGCCTCTTCCTTTGAATTCTGAAAGACATTTTAACAGAGTCTGCAGTGCATACTAATCTGTTACTAAATACACCTTTATTTCCAAACACTCATTTTATTCCAAGATTTATAATTTATAATTTTCTTAAATTCACCCAATCCTAGGTCATCCAAAAACCAAAGCCTTTATAACTCATGGTGGAACCAATGGTGTCTATGAGGCCATCTACCACGGAATCCCAATGGTGGGCCTCCCTCTGTTTGCGGATCAACCTGATAACATTGTTCGCATGAAGAAAAAGGGAGCAGCTGTCAGATTGGACATCAACACAATGTCTAGTGCAGATTTTCTCAATGCGTTGAAGACAGTCATTAATGACCCTTTGTAAGTATCTCATTTTTTAATAGATAGAATTTATAGAAAGGTTCTTTTGTCAATGGTGAAATGAGTTTCACCCCCATTTTAAGAGGCTAATTTTGACATTATTATCATAATTTAACTCATGTTAAACCTACTTTTATTTTAACCAGTCTTTTATTTCAAAGTTGAATTTCAGCTCCATTTTTAAATGGGTACCCAACTAGTGAAATAGTTTTCTCCTCCAATAATATAAAGTAATAGATAATCATAAGAACACATTTTATAAAAACACATGACAGAACACACACACACACAAAAAATGATGAACTAGAAAAAATCATAACATCTTTCAATTCAATATATAACATTTCTGATACTATAAATTTCTCTACACTCAAAAATTTACTTCCTTATAATCATTTTAAAGATTTTATGAGATATCATTCACATACTATAAAATACACCTGTTTACATTATAAGATATAAATATATGTAGTATGTTTACAGAGCTATGCATCTATCGCCATTATATAAATTTAGGATATTTTCATCATCCCCAAAAGATAGATCATGTGCCTTAGAAGTCACTCCCATCCCTCCCTCCCAAGGAACCATTAATCCACTTTCAGTCTCTATACATTAGTCATTTTGGACCTTTCATAATAAGAGAACCATACGACTTGCTCCTTTCACATAATGTTGTTTAACTTTGTCACTGTCATAGATTTGCACCACTGAATAATATTCTATGATATCAATATAGCACATTTTATTTATCCATTTATCACTTTGTGGACATTTTGCTTGTTTCTAAATTTGGTTCTTATGAATATTGCTATCTAAGATTTTGTGTGAATACATGTAAAGATGTCAGTAGTTACAGCCAATATAAACAGACTAAATCATTTAAACACAAGTAATGTTTGAGTCAGAGTGGATTTTAAAATTTTTATATACTACTTAGAAGGCATGCTTAAGTTGCAGTGTACAAGATTTTTATTAAGTACAAAAACGGTCTATTTCAACAGTGACCATAAAAAAGAGTTACCTCTACCATTATCAGACACAGTAGACCAGAAGCATTTCTAAAAACAAAGATAAAAATGTTCATAATAATGAATAGGTTAATCTTTCAAAGCAATACAAATTATTAATTGTTAACACCTACTAATAAATCCCAAATTAAAAAAAATTAAAAGTGGACAAAAAGAAAGAGCAAAATACAAGCCTTTAATCATAATAACATTTTCAAAGATCATTTTCTATACTATAAAAAAATGACAAAATAAATAAATAAAAGATTTTACACACAATTTTAAAAGGAAACCTCTTTGACATATATACAATAGTGGAGAACACATATATTTAACAACAATAAGAACAGAAATTCTGAACATCCATACTGGGAAAATCCACGACTCAGCATTCAAAATTTTTCAAATAGTAAAGAGTGTATGTCCAAGCAGATACAAATAAAAGAAACTGAAACTAAAAATATCTCTAAGTCTGTAAAATTAAGCAACACATTTTTCTCAATAGTTCCCCGTTTTGGTATATTCAGCACAGAAATGTATAAATATGTAAACCAAAAGCCATGTACAAAAATGTTTGCATCAGCATTAGTAGAAATAACTAAAAGAAATGTTAACAATCCAAATGCCCACCAAACGTTGTGAAGCTATAATCTGTGGTGCTGTCATATATTGGATATGGTATAGCAATGGATTAACTAACAAGTGCTACAGAAAAGACAAAATCTAGTATTATAATACAATTCTAATAAGAAAAATTAATCTAAGATGTTTAAAGTAATGACATTAGTTAATTTGTGGAAGGGATTACTGACTAAAGGTTCAAGAAAGTGAGAAGTGTCTGGTAGCTTGGGTACCCTATGTCAGTATCAAGCTAGTAGATACATTGAGGTATTTACTTCATGACTATTGACTAGGTATTATGAAATTTTGAGCTATCTATTTAGGATATGTGCATTTTTCCTATGATTTTTATACCGAAATTAAGGGTAACTTTACAAAATACATTGTTTTGTTTTCTTGTGTTTTGTTTTGTTTACGGGGGTGACAAGTTATACTCAAAACCTGATTTCCGTCTTTGCTAGGAATGTATATAGCACACATTCATGTGGAAATTATAATTTCACAAGCCAATGGCATACAGGATAATATCTCTTAATAGTCCAAACAAAGAAATAATATCTCATGACTGTTTAATCACACTATTGCTACAGGCAAGTGAAGATGAAGGAATGAAGTCAAATTTAATAAAGAATCAATGACCAACCAAGAGCTGATTTCCAACTGCCAGTCCAAAAATAAAAGTCCCCTGTTACTGGAGCATGTTGCTACGGAGCATGGTAATAGGTTGGAAGGCTGGCTGATCTCTTTCAAGGGCTGCTTTGAGGGTTATCACCACTGTCTAAGAGAACTATTATACCAAGGCAGGAAGGAATGCCCACGGGTCTCTGGAGAGAGGTTTGGTTAGTGAAGAGTCACCCTACCCAAACCAAATTGATCAAATAGTCCTAACAAACTCTCAGTATTTATAGCCTAGATGTTTCCTGGCCATAGATGCTTCACCACACCTTCTCATCAATAAACCCCCAGGTGGGGGCGAGAGCCTCTGCTTATGAACAAACATATGTAGAGTGACATCCCAACAGAAATTTCTTCATTCTTACATCAAAGCAAATATTGTAGTCTTTGTAATAAACAAGTGAATTAAAGTGACTTCACTTAACTCATAAATAAGTGGATTTGAAATCACATAAACCATTTAAAGATCTATGGATCAAAAAGTGAAAAAAATCAAAACCATAGAAGAAATGCCCTGGGTGCTATTAGTGTGGTCAGTAAAAGCTTCTCTGAGACACGACATTGACCCCAAGGCCTCCATCAGACATTAAATGTAGCCTTGGGTGTCGCAGGGAAGCCTTGGGTGTTGCAGGGAAGCCTTGGGTGTTGCAGGGAAGCCTGCTCTAAGAGGGGGATAGAGGAGAAGGAAAGGACAAAAGTGCTGAGGTGGAAACACACTTGGCAGCTTCAGTGAACAGCCAGAAGGCACAGGTGCCAGCAAGACAGTGTGCACAGGAAAAAGAGATAGGACAGGTGGTTATCCAGGGTCTGTCCATTGTCACACTGAAAAATTCAACCAAGTAAATTTAACGATCTAATGGACTGCATTAAGCAATTCATGAATGGGGCAAAATACCATTAGCAACTAATAAGTTTCTCAGAGGTTTGTACTAAATGGAAGGTTTGTATAAGCAGAAGAATGTAGTGGGGGAATTATTAGCAAAATGGAAAAAACAATTATTTTTACTTTTTTTAGAGTTATTTATTTATTTTTAGAGAGAGCAGAAGGGAGGGAGAAAGAGATGGAGAGAAACCTCAATATGTGGCTGCCTCTCAGATGCCCCCAGCTGGGGACCTGGCCCACAAGCCAGGCATGTGCCCTGACAGGAATCGAACTGGTAACCCTTTGGTTTTCAGGCCAGCAGTCAATCCACTTGGCCACACCAGCCAGAGCAAAAAAAAATATTATTTTAGACTGGGCATCTTTTTCCAGGAAAGGAATGGCAGGGGTTTATCATGCAGATTGCCTCTTCTTCCAATGGAAGATACAGAGGTGCCAAGTGACAGATTAACTCATTGGTAGTGATCAGAAAATTCCAGACTGGTTGATAATAATTATATTTCTGGGAGAAGTTAAAATTTCAATTAAATCAGGTATTAAATTTTGTTTTGACCTCATGGTCTTTCAGCAAAAGTAATGTCATTTAGGGTGTACTGTTTTCTTGTAAACAACATGTAGGGTCCTTTAGGCCAAAAAAAGGTTTGTAATTTATTTTAAATGGGTTGAGAAACCAAATGGAAACTTTGAGCAAGAGAATGTGATCATCTTTAGTATTTTAAAACAATATCATTCTGGGTGGGAAACAGACAATAGATTTATGAAGAGAAAAGTAGAAGCCCATGGACCACCAGTAAGGAGGCAATCTTGGACCATGATAAAATTCACTTAAAAAAACATTAAAGGCATCATCTTAAAACTTCATTTTACCATCTGATTTATGTCTAGGAAAAAAAGTCCAAAACCATCAAAACAATTTTATAAAAGTTTTTTTGAGCTAATAAGCAAGGACCAGCACAGAAGCAAGATAAACAAATAAGAAAATGCTGTGGAGAATGGAAGTACGACAGTTCTTTCTAGGCATTTAGAGTCAAAGAAGAGAATGAAAGAAGAGTTACATGAAATCCACCTGTATTAGGTTAAAGAGGCATGAAAGCAAAGTAGAGGTGGGTGGGTAGGTCCCCCTACCCACCAGGGTCGGACAAAAAGTGAAATGGAGAGGTACTTCTTTCACATTGGTAGGTACAGAATAGTTAACATTTTATATTTATAGTAAATGCAGCTGATAATGTGGGGAACAAGAGATATTTGTGGTCATTGTGCTCTGCTGCCTGAAGTCATGCCTTTGAGAAACTACTCAGACATTTCAAAGGTATGTTTTCCTTGATGCATAAGAACAAAGGACTGGCTCTTTTATGGCACAGATTAACCTTTTACTAAGGAAGCTTTTGGCCTGGGATGAGACTACTCACCAGTACCCACCCAGTTAGAAATTTATGATCAGATCATCCTGTGTGGCGACCTTGTGTCACTGAACTTGTCCAGTCTGCCATGTGGCCCCTTTTTCATTCACACGAATAGTAGCCATTAGAATGGCTTCTATGATTCCTCTGCTAAAAAGAGGTGACTCTCCCACCTTATCTTCCATTTTTACTTTGTAAAATATTTGTCATCAGAAAATTTCAACTTTAAAGTGAAACCATCTATGAAGACCCAAATAAAAATATTCCTCTTCTGCAATTCTATGACAATTATTTGAAGCACATGTATGACACTTCAGAAACCTTTCATGGGAGGAATTCACTTAGGCAAATTAATTCCTTTCAATGCTGGTATCTTTGTGTTTCTCCTTCAGATATAAGGAGAATGCTATGAAATTATCATGGATTCACCACGATCAACCTATAAAGCCCCTGGATCGAGCGGTCTTCTGGATCGAGTTTGTCATGCGCCACAAGGGAGCCAAACACCTGCGGCCAGCCTCCCGTGACCTCACCTGGGTCCAGTACCACTCTTTGGATGTGCTTGGGTTCCTGCTGGCCTGTGTGGCAACTGCCGTACTTGTTGTCACAAAATGTGTTCTGTGTTGTTGCCGGAAGTTTGCCAAAACAGGAAAGAAGGGGAAAAGGGAGTAGTTGTTTCTGAAGCCTGAAGCTGACATACCTAATAGATGGGACCCCTCCAGTTTATTCCAGCAAGAAGTGGTTGCTCCTCCTGTGACAAAATGACTTTTCACAAGGTAGCTTCTCATTTCAAAATTTGTCTTCAAATGATTTCTGCCTGTTTAAGAGTTATAAATATATCATGCCAAAGATAAAAACTGGTAAATATAAAACAATAATAAGTCCATGTGAATTTTTATTTAAATTTGTATTCAAATTCCATGTTATACCAAAATAATAAGCCTATCTGTGTCTCAAGCAGTACACAAGGACACAGGAACTGTAAGTAGTCTGTCCACATGTCAATAGTATTTCACAAATACTCAGAATATTTTAACAGCACTTTGGTGCAAAATTCTGTAGTTTTGTCTTTTGCTAAAGAAACTATTCAATAGTTAGAACTGTGTAAAATGATTAAAGCTTCCATTTGATTTCTGGGAGACCAGTAATGCTCCTTGGTTTTGCTGTACATTCACACTCAGCATCACTTCTGACACAAAGACATGGCAGGTCATTTGCTTTCATCTAATTTAATTTAATTTACTGTCAAAACATATATGGATATAGAAATACAACAGCTAACTGCTTCCTGTTTTAGATGACTTTGGTTTCAGTACCTGATTCTTTTTACTTCAGAGCCCCTTAAAGAATCACCTGGCTGCTTTCACTCTCCTTTCAGCCTTTGGTAATGTAGAACGCATATTCTAAAGGGACTTACTGAATCTGTGTTCCCTCCACAAGTGTGTGTATGTACATATGTCCCCTTCATGCAAAACAAGGCACAGAGTCATTTAGCTACTTACAGAAATGGGGAATATTCAATGTGTCAGTTGAAGGGAGTTTGAAATAATGATTATTATTCCACATAACCACACTAGATATGCATGTCTCATTTCTTCTCTCTTTCCTCAGAAGGCTGCTGTTCCATCCCTCTCATTAACCTATTATAAAAACATTCAATACTTTGGCATGACAAAAAATACAATACAATCACCTCTTTCTTTTAAACATAGACACACTATGACTGACCATAATCAATAGCAATGCAAAGAATACAAAAATCATGTAAATTTTATTGAAATAGGAAAATCAAAACACAAGGATTCTCAAAGCCCTCCTGAAACAGATGCTCCATGTGTAACGTGGTCCAGGCCAGCAAATCATTCCTGTCTTTTTGGGTCAAGAAGAACAACATTTAAGTCTCACTGTAAACATTCTCCAGGCTAAGGCATGAATTTATTTTTAAAACAAATTAAAACTTCAGTGATGGGGGACTTATAGGACAATGTTATCACTGATTTTCCATGTAACTCTTCTACACATTTGAAACAATTTTAAAGAAAAACAGAAGTAACATAGTGCCATAATAGATTTAATGTTGAATCATCCATATAGGCTTAAGTTTCCTCAAATTGTTTTGTAATGCCCATAACAGAGAAAGGTTAGTAATCAATGTATAGTGAGAAATCTTACACATCACAAACAAAAAGACAAACATTCCAAGATGAAAATAAATATAAACAGGCAATTCACAGAAGTAAAACTGATCAATAACATATAAAAGATAGCAAAGGCACTGATTGTAGTAAAATAAAATGAGTCAATAAATTGTTGCCCACAAGATATTTATCCAATGTAAGAATCCATGTGGAAGAGGCCTCCTTCGGCTGCCAGAAAGCACTCACCTGAGGCCAAAGCTGCCCAGCATGGGGAGCCCCTGAGAACCTGGACACAGAGGCTGACAGCAGCACTTCCAGCACAGCAGGACCCAGAGCAGCTGGTTCCTGTGTCACCTCTGCCACCCAAAACCTCCAAGTTCCCTGATGAGATTCTACACTCAGGCAGCACTTAGTGCTGCCTGAGCTGGGCCTGCAACCACAGATGTGTCTGGTAATTGGGCGCTTGATAGTCACTGGCTGCTGTGGGCTCAGCTCCCCATTGCTTAACACCTGGCAGCAGCCTGTGGAGACCATTGGCCTTGTGGACTGACATGCTAGAAAGCAGCAAATTGGTCCTCTCAGTGTACATGGCAAGGCACAGGTCCACCAGGCCTGGATCTTCATGGCCCCACCTCACTGTGCCTGTTCAGTTCTGCCTGGAGTGCATGCCCCACACATCTGCACTTAGATGTTGGTCACTGCCCAGATGTGCTAGCTGATTGCTTAGACAATAGGCCCTCTCACTACATGGTTAAGGGTGCCTAGGTGCTGGCCTACCATCCTCTCCTGTTGACCAATGCCATGACTTGCCTGCTCTACTGGGAGCAGGCAAGAAGCAGGGACTGCCAGAGCAGACTGAGAACTTCCCAGGGCCATGCAAGGCAGTGCTAGGTTCCTCTGGGTGGGCCATGTTTCCTTGGTAACCAAGGGCATGCTCTCCTATCTCTGAGCAAGTGTCAGAGGGAGGAAGTTCTTAACTGAGCACCAGCAAGTCTAGCAAGTTAATTGGATAAGTGAGGAAAAACCCTCTTACCTGCTTCTGTATCAGATTGGGGGTGGGACCAATGGAAGGCAGGCACAAGAGAAACAGAGGTTAAAATGGCAGGGCATGATTCTAGACCAAAGAGGCCTGCCAATATAGCCAGGGGAAAGCAGAGATTGGTTGGGAGGTGGACCCATCCAAAGACATGAAAGTTCAGTAAGATAATCATCATTCTGAGAAAGCACCTGGTCCATCCCACACCCAAAACTAATATACCACTCCCCGGCCAAACAAGGATTGAGCAACACCGGGGGAGGCCTGGTTGCTTGAAGGCACAAAGAGGAGAGTGAGGACTGAGAGACAATTACACAGGACTATGAGCACCCACGCATAGCCCTGGGATGAGTGTGCACCCCAGCCTGTGCGACCAAGGGTGGCCTGGCCTTTCGCCAGCGCCCCCAACCTGGAGAGAGTGTGCTTTTGTGGAAGACCCGGAACCCACAGCCATGAACACAGAAAATGTGTGGGCGCTCTGCAGGATCCCCGGTGCCCATGGCCGTGAGATCGGAGCAAGTGCACACCCCTCAGGATCCCCAGAGCTCACACCATGAACCCGGAAAGGGCACGGGCACTCCACAGGATCCCCAGAGCAAGCGGCTGTGAACGCGGGACAGCACGTGCACTCCGCAGGATCCCAGAGCCCGTGGCCAAGACTCAAGAGAACATACTTACAAGGGCCCAGATCTCACCCCCAGGGCCCTGCGGAGAGGCACCAGACCAGCTATGGGGAGAGTACTCAAGAGGCTGTCTGAGTTCTGAAGGGGAAGGGAGAAAAGCAATTCCAATCACTCCTCAACCTGCTGAAGCCAGCAAGACCAGAAAAACCAGTTTGGCCAGTTTGACACCAACAAGAGGTTTTTTTTTAAGTAACTTTTTATTTTTTATTTCTTATTATTTTTATATCTCTCAATTCCTTATGCTTCTCTTTCTTTCATTCTAGTATTATTCCTTCTTCCTTTCTTTCCAAATTTATCTCTTCTTCCTTCCATCTTCTTCTTTCTTTCCTTCTTTTTTTTTAACCTTCAAGTTATTGCATATTTGTATTATCATTTTTTCATTATTACTACTCTTTTTATTTTAATAGTATTTTGGTATTCCTTTTCTTTCTGTATAGTGTTCTTTGCTTGGCTGGTTATATTGTATCATTTCATAGGTTTCTCCTGTTATCTCATTCATAGTGTTTGCTAATTTACTGTCATTCATATGTGTTCCATTAGTACACTACTCAAGACTCTACTCCCTAGTCTTGTTATCTAGATCTCATAGATTCTGTCATATGACTGTTGCTCTAATATTATTATAAATAATAGCTATTCCATACAATTGTAAATAATATACAACACTCCTCCCAGATCCTAGCCCACTTCATGGTTTCCCAAACTCTATTACTGTAGTGGTTAACTCTATTCTCTCACACACTACACCTGTTTACTATTCTTTACTCTCACCCTACCTCAGAATCTGACCTCCCACAACATCACTACTTTCTAGAGTCAACTCACAATCCTTCCCTTCCCAACAAGAGTTTTATCTTCTTTCCATCCTTTCTAAAAAGCGGCTAGTGGGGTGGGAGATCACAATTAACACTATACATAGGCAAAGGATCTCCTATCTTTTCTCTACTGACTGCTACTGTAAATATCATAGAATACTCTCTTGCTGTCTTAAACCATTTTGCCTTCCACCTCCAACTGATCACCAAAAACAGTACAGGGAAGCTGTGGACACCAGGATACTTGAAGGAGACT
>JAPYXV010000603.1:0-14972 GCA_028533065.1 Trachops cirrhosus | reverse complement strand
CACCTGGGTTGCTTCCAGCACTTAGCTATTGTAAATTGTGCTGCTATGAACATTGGGGTGCATAGGTTCTTTTGGATTGTTGTTTCAGGATTCTTAGGATATAGTCCCAGCAGTGGAATTGCCATATGATCTCACCTTTAACAGGAACCTAAACAACAAAACAAAGAAACAAGTAAAATATAACAAAAGACACTGAAATAGAGGACAAGTTGTCAGTCACCAGAGGGGAGAGGGGAGGGAATTTCAGGGGAGAAGGGAAGGGTTTACAGGAACAAATATAGAGGACACATGGACAAAACTAGGGGTGTTGGAAAGGGGAGGGAGGGGGGGAGGAATGGGTGGGTGGGCTGGAATGGGAATAAAGGATAGAAACTGTACTGAATAAACTAAAATAAAAAATTAAAAAAAAATAAAAAAATAAAATAGAGCCCGAAGTAAGACAAACAACCGTTTGGTTTTACTTTACCCAAGGGTGGATTTTTGTCTCTTCTAGCCACCCTTACACCCAGAATTAGCCCTTCAAGGTTTCTACCCTTCCACAGGGTCTCTACTATAGCTCTAAACCCCAAGAGGACCCCAGGCCTTGTAGCTTTTATTGTTCCTCAATTGACACCCCCCAACTCATACCAGGATAGAGAAAGCAGTGTTGGTCGCTGGGATTCCCCTTGCTTTCTGGAGAGTTCATTTGTATGTTTACAGAAGCTGTTGGTTATATGTTATTCAGCACTCTTCCTGCTGGGTAATGAGCTGACGTTCAGATGTTCTATCTTGTCATATCGCTAAATGGAAGTCTCAGACTTCCTCCTTTTTATGCAGTTAAAATGGTTTTATTAAAGTGTAACATACATATAAGAAAGTGACTAGATCACAAATGCAGAGCTCATTGACTTTTCACAAAATGGACATGCTGTGTGTTTGCACCCATGTCAAGCATTTGAACCCCAGAAGGCCATTGGGGTCCCGGTCATTACACCCACCTCCCAAAGGTAACACAGTTGCGACTACTGTCACTGAGCTGTGTATACATGGAATCACACAGAACGTACTCCTTTCTTTCCCACGTTATGTATGTTTCTGTGAGCAGCAAAATCATTCTTTCTCACAGATGGATTGCAGATTATTACATGGATATACCAAACTTCATCTCTTCTACTGTTGATGGACATTTGGGGTGCTTCTGGTTTTCAGATATGATGAGCATTCTCGCACATGTCTTCTGGTACACGTGTATCATTTCTGCTAGGTCTGGCCCAGGAGGTGGGGCTCCCGGCGGCTATGCGGCATGTGTGCTGTGGCTTGCGAGCAGTTTTGCAGTCTGACTGTAGCAGCTCATGCTCTCTCCAGCAGTGCCTGCAAGTGCCAGTTGCTGCACACCCTTGCCAACATTCAGTATCGATAGAAACAGTAGAAGCTATAAGTTAATGGGATGACATTTTAAAAGTGCTGCAAGAAAATAACTGCCAACCTAGAATTCTACCAGGAGACTGTCAGCCTCAGTTCTCTGTATTTCCCTTTTCTCCTGGCTGCCCTGCTAGCTCCGGATTCCTGTTTGTGCCTCCCAGCTCCCTTGAGACTGACAAAGGCTCTGCTCAGCTTCTCTGCCCCTGAGCAGGGCTCTCTGCTCTGCTCCCCAGCCTCTCTCCCCATGCAGTGCCTCAGGGGGAGAACTGGTGTAGAATGTCAGGCTGGACTCAGTGCCTTCTCCGTTTCACTGGTGCCTTACTCTTCAAATCCTCTCTACCTCGGTATTTCTATGCTTTCACACAGATTTTGGGTGCTTTATTTTTAGCCAGCTATTTTAATTTTATTCTATTGTTTTTGTTGTTGTTCTTACTGTTAAGATGGTACAAGCTAGTTCATCTCAGCTGGAACTGTAGTTTTTAGATTTATTCTTTAATTTGAATTTTTCAAGCAATTTTTTAACCAAATGTTCTATTAGCCTTAACAAGATTTTTTGCCCCTTGTACTCTGAGAGCATCCAGCCTGCTCCAATGCACAGTGTTTTGTTCTGGCATTGCTTATTAACGCAGTTGCCTCAGATAGGAAGCCTCCATTTGATACTTGTGTCTTATCATTTTCATTTTAACTACTGACCACGTGTAAAGTGTAGTCTGGTTCATTCACTCAAATCCAATGTGTTGCTGAAAGTTCTACCCAATGCAATAGGCAAGAAAAGGACATAAAAGTCATGTAGATTGGAAAGGAAGAAATAAAATCATCTCTTACCACAGATGACATGTAGAAAATTCCAAAAACTCTAACAAAACTTCCAGAACTAATAAGCTCATCAAGCTCACAAGATATTAAGACAAACTCACAAAACTCAATTGTATTTATATGTATTATCGATTAATGAATGTGGTCAATGAAATTAAATATACTGTCATATATAATTGTTAAAAAATAAATACTTAGAAGTAAGTCTAACTGAACTTGTATGGGATAAATATATTGAAAAGTATAAATGCCAATAAAAGAAATCAAATGGAGAGAGCATGTTGATGAATTAAAAGACTTAACATAGTAAACATCTCTCCAAATTGATATGTAGGTGTAACACAATTCCTGTCAAAATCTTAGCAAGATGGTAGACACAGACAAGATATTTGTATAACTTATATGGAAAGGTAAGAAGGTAGAATAGCTAAAACAACTTTAAAAAAGAGAATCCAAGTGAAAGGGGTAAATCTACTGTCTTTACAAGATTTATCACATGGCTGCAGTGATTAAGATGGAGAGGTGGAAACATAAATTAATGGCTCAGAATAGAGAACTCAGAAAGAGATCCACGAAGATATGCCGAACTCATTTTTGGTGAGGACACAAATGCAGTCCAGTGGAGGAAAGATAGCCTTTCAGCAAATGGTGTTGGAGCAATTGGACACCCAAGGCCAAAAAAAAGTACCTCAACCTAAGTCTAACACTTTTTACAAAAGTTAACTCAAAGTGAATCACAGACATAAGTGTTCCATATAAAATTATATGACATTTAGAAAAAACTCAAGGGAAAATCTTTGGGATCTAGGGTGAAGCAAAGAGTTCCTAAACTTGATATAAACAACACAGTCCATAAAAGGAAAAACTGATGAGGGGACTCCATCAAAATTTAAAACTTCTGTGTGGTGTAAGACCCTGTTAAGAGAATAAACAGTGAAACTACAAACTGAGAAAAACTTTACAAATGATGTATCTGACAAAGGACTGGTATCTAAAATATATAAAGAATTGTCAAAGCTCAACTGGAAAATAAGTTAAGAGAAGAGCAAAAAAACATAAAAAAATAGTTCCCTGAAGAAAATAAACAGATGGCAAATAAGCACAGGAGAAGATATTCAACATCATTAGCCCTTAGAAAGATGCTGATTGAAAACATGAGATACCATTATACACTTGTCAGAGGGGCTAAAATTAAAAAAAAATGACACCACCTCCAAATGCTGGTGAGAATGGGAGGAAACTAGATGACCCATACATCGCCAGCGGGAGTGTAGATGGTACAGCCACACTTGAGAACGTGCAACTTCCATACAGCCCAGTAATTGCACTTCGAAGCATTTATCTCAAAGAACTGAAAACTTAAGTTCACACAAAAATTTCTACACAAATGTTGATAGCAGCTTTATTAATAATATTCCCAACCTAGATATCCTTTCAATCGGTGAATGGTTAAACCAATTTTGGTACATTTGTAGCATGGACTATTACTTAGCAATAAAAATTAATAAATTGTTCATTACCTTTCCAAGTGAATTAGGCTGAGTGAAAATGCTCAGTCCCCAAAGTTTACATACTGTATGATTCCATTTATATAACATCCTTGAAATGATGAAGTTATAGAAATGGAGGACAGATTAGTTGTTGCCAAGGTTAAGGAGGGGGTGAGGATAGAAGGGGAGAGGATGTGATTATAAAATGTCAACATGAAGGGTTCTTGTGGAGATAGAATGTTCTGTGTCTTGACTGCATCAATGTCAGTACTCTGATGGGGACACTATACTACAGTTCTTAAATATCCTACCATTCAGGGAGAACTGAATAATGGGTGCGTGGGATCACTGTGTTATTTCTCACAAATACATGTGAATCTGCAATTATATCAAAATCAAAAGTTTAATTAAAAAGACAACAAAATCAACCAGTAAAAAAAAAATATGCCAGTGTGCCGGTGTTGAGAAACCCTGATCCAGAAGTAGAGGCAGGCATACCAAATAAGGAAGCTAAGGAAGGGCTGCCTGGTTGGGAGGAAGATCAAGGGAGGTTTTGCAGAATTCATGTCACTTGGTTTGATACCTGGCGAACATTGGGTTTGTAGGAGCAGAAGGCAGGGAAAAAATTATTGTTGTGAAGAATACTCAAAAGTTGTGTCGTGGTGGGTCAAGGCATCTAGTTGGCAACGATGGGTAGTCTGAGGCCTAGAGCAAGGAGAACCCTGGGTAATAGTAAGTGCTGAGTTTCAGATGCCAAACTCTGAGTTACAAGTGTAATTGATGCTTCTCGCAGGGAGGCAGTTACTCATATACTCTCGACACAGAGAGAGTGCAACAGAGGTAGGCCAAACATACCCAGCCCGAAGCAGTCAGGGCGCCTTGACATTTAGGGGTCATTCATTTTATGTTACTCATGCTTTTGTAGGCAGTGAGTGGCACGATCGACCTCGGTTTCAGTAATCTGTCCGGTGGCTGGTTGTCCGTCACCTGCGTTAGAAAGGAGAGAGATCAGGAGGCAAAGAAGGCAGGAAATGATTGAGGCCTGTATTGGGGAAATGGAAAATGGAACAGAAAAGACTAGAAGGAAAATGGAGACATTTCAGAAGACGTGGAGACACCTAGCTTGGCAAGAGAGGTCTGACCTGATTCTGAAGTTTCTAGTCCAAGACAGGGGTGCCACGTCTCAGGATGTCCTTTCCTGAAGTAGAAACACAGGAGAATAAACAGGTCCAAGGGGGAGAGAGGTGATGAGATTGGTTTGAGACATGAGGCGAAAGGTGCAAAATGCTGCTGGTGATCTTCACGAAATAGTTAGGAAGTTGGTTCTCTAGCCTGGGAGAAAGAATCAGACTGAAGATATGTCATTAGAGGTTGGATGAGGGTACTTGAGTGAGAGGAGGTCCAAGAACTGAACTTGGGAGAATATTGACACTCAGGTGAGGGAAAGTTGGAAGTGAAGAGACCAGAGAAGCAGGAGAAAACCTAGAAGACAAAGCTGTCTTGTTTAGGGCAGGGAATCCGCAGAGGAGATTACACATAGCAGAACTTGGAACTGCAGAGAAATTCTATGGGATCAGACAGAGGAGAAAAAGCATCGAATTGAACACTTAGGTGAATGGTCCTTGATGAGAGGGACCTGGAAAGAGTGGGGCAGGATGTGAAGGGCTGCGCGCACTGTGAGGAATCGGGCGGAGGGTGTCGCCAATGCCACTAGCCTTTGTTTTTCAATATAATTGGTAATATTATGATTAAAGTGATTTCCTCCCATTAATTTTGTTGTACCTGGTGAACTGTTCTTTAGCATCACTTTCATAATTAGTTGTTTGTAAAGAAACCAAAACTAGAGGAGCCACAGATAATAACTGAGTGGTGAGACCTTTTACCTGAGAGTTGATCACTTTTAATGTCTCACTGTAATTCAAATCATTGTATGTGTATTTTGTTTTGATACAGTTTCTGTGGTTGGAAAATGAATGTTGATGAGTAAATGGAAATTTACATTTTAGCTTTGAAACTTTTTTTAAGTTTCAGAGCTAGGTTAGGGAATTTGTATGAATATATGTGTGAATTTCATGAAAATTATATTTTGTGTCTTCCAATAGTTGATTAAGCTTTCTTACTCAGTTCTGATTTTCCTTGAATGCCTGTGAATCTCACAGTAAGAGACTTGTTTCACAACCTCTGGGAATACCATGCAGTGCAGAATATGAGATTTTTAGAGGCCCAAACTAACTTGGTAGAAATTCAAATCCATCTTTTATCTTTTAGATAAAAGCCTTTGAAATCCTTTTAGTGTGAAGTTATCAGCAGGCTTGATTCTCATATAACCTCATTACTAACCCAAGGATTATTCAAAATGCATGGAGAGCGATGCTCTGTGGCTGAAACTCAGTTTTTATCAATTCTACAGTGCAGCAATAAGCCACATGTGGTCCCCCTCATTCTGCTTGGGAAACTCTGCCTGCCCACCCCCATCTCCCTTGGAGATCACAGTACAAATTCAAGGCTCTCATAAGTTGTGCACTAAAGAAACCCGTTCAACTTTATCTGAACATTTTCTAAATTTATTTAACTGCTGAACCTTTTTCTACATTAACACTTTATAACTCACCTAGGAGCTTTGTAAGATAAGAAGTGGAATGGATACTTTTAAGGGATTGATGGTGTTTTCAATATATCTTTGTGTTATGGATTGGCCTTGTTGAAGTGTGAGAAAAAGTTCTTATCCAGCTTCCTCACTGATCATCACTTCTCCCCCCAGAATGGTAAGGATTGGATTATTAGGAACTGGGCTTTTGCATATTTTCCTGAATAAAAGAGAAGAGGTTCGTCAGTCGTTGTCTCTGCTTTCATTCAGTGGAATAAGCTTCCAATTAATAAATTAAAAGAGTTCATTATGGACTTAAAAGTATGAACAAAAGATAGTTATATCAGGCTCAGCAATTGTTATTCTAAGGCTCAGTTAAAACAAGATAATTCACTCCTTGGGGGACAAATGTAATTTCCAAAACTGAAACCATATCATGATTTACTTATTCCATAAACGTGTGGTCTTATCTGCTCAGATTTACATTGGGAGCAATAAAACCTCTGGCAGTTGCTCCTGGTTGTCTGCTGAAGAGGAGACGGAGATAAGAACATTTCTTTTTTATTGCTTTCTTGAACATCTGAAGCTGGGGTGGGAGTGGGAAAGGTTTACCTATCAGAGCCAAAAATGACCAAGTCTGATGCCAGAGAAGTAAACCAGTCCTCTTTGGAAGAGGTGGTATATCGCTCAGGTTGGGGCCTCCCTATGTTCAAACCTGTCAAAGACTTAAAAAAAAACAAAAGTCAGGGGAGGTGGCATCTCTCCTCACCTGATTCATATTAATTATATGAATTAATTTTCATATAATTCATTTTATATTATGTGAAATAATATAAAATCAGAAAGCTTCCTTTCTGATGAAGGAGCTGCCACCTCCCCTTCATCAGAAAAACAGTCATTCCGCCCTGGCTGGTATAGCTTAGTGGATTAAGCGCGGGCCTGTGAACCAAGAGATCACGGTTCGATTCCCAGTCAGGGCACATGCCTGGGTTGCAGGCCAGTTCCCAGCAGGGAATGCACAGGAAGCAACCATACATTGATATTTCTCTCTCTCTCTCTCCTTCCCTTCCCCTCTGAAGATAAATAAATAAAATAAGAGCTCTGTTCTAAAAAAAAGAAAAAGAAAAAGTCATTCCAATTTTAAAATATTATGGGCTTTCCACTTTTTTTATAAGTTCATAGGTGACCTTCCTGACCCTACTCTCTAGGATCCTGAGCAAGGTAGGGTCTGCCTGGTGACCTGATTCCAGCTGCCAGATTCTGGTTAGCGTGGTGCGGGGACAGCGTTTGAGGGAGGGCCCTGACATAGACCCCACCCATGCATGCCCAGTGAGAGTATAACCGTTGGGAAGGTCGCTGCCCCTTAGGGAGACTCATTCGGCGGCCGCACAGGCTCCCGGCAGGTGTGGTGTCTGGGAAGGTCATTGCCACCCCTGGACTCCCGTGATTCCCAGACATGTCAGTGCCGTATGGATGA
The DNA here is from genome assembly GCA_028533065.1 of Trachops cirrhosus. Classification (NCBI taxonomy): domain Eukaryota; kingdom Metazoa; phylum Chordata; class Mammalia; order Chiroptera; family Phyllostomidae; genus Trachops; species Trachops cirrhosus. The sequence goes on along the minus strand of JAPYXV010000603.1, from coordinate 7,201 downwards.
GGCATGCTCAGAGCCTGAAATTACTCAGCTTTCTTCTCTGGACATTAGTGCTTTGGTTAAAAGCTGCCAAAATTATGACAGAATCTGGTGGGGGGTGGGGATTTTTATGGCCTAATAAATAATATTGTAGAAGGTCATAATTCCATATTAGCCACTAAATATCCAAAATGTATAAAGTATGCAAAGTTAGGTCCAAGATACGGATGAAAAACAGCTCAGTGACATTTCTTAGGAATTACTCATTTTCTTTTTCAGTCTGAAAGTGGAACAGGAACATTCAACTAAACCCCAGGCTCAGAAAGCTGAACACTGCCTGGAGGACTTAAAAAATTACATCGACAGAGCCATTTTTCTTTAGACTTTAAATTATAAATAAAAAATTCTTCATGGAATTTTGGAAGAAATATCAAGTTTTTAGACTTCTAAGATTTACGTGGGCCTCTAGAAACTCACTTTGTGGTCTTTCTTGAGCTATACTCCTGAAAAAGTGCAGAAATCATGCTAGAGGAAAACAGTGGTCCTCGGTTTGGGTTCCTCCTTTGTTGGGTTAGTTGTCTTCTGTAATGAATTCTAACATCCATCTGTGCTCCTAGACAAGAAGTTCTTCCTTCCAGATAAAGTCATTTGCTTCAGATACAGTGAATCTGTGTTTACTCTTTCTGCCCTTACTTTGGAAGCGTTGTTACACACACACACACATGCACACACCCAGCCTCTGCTATATAGTCTTATCTCCTCGAAGATCTCTGTACCTGACTAACTTCTTGTCTTTTAACCGCAGGCGTTTTGAACTTTTTCACCCCTTCATATCCCTGAAAATTGCCATGACTCTCACCTCCTAAATCATCCCTCCGAACTTCTCCTTCCCTCAAAATAAAAATCTATCCAGTGGTAAAATTTGTTGAGAGGCATAGAGTGATGCCACCAGGTCTTGGTGTACGGGGATTGCGACAGAAAGAGACCAATAGTTCAAGGGCCCTCCTCCTACAAGAGCTCAGCGGCTCTCCAAGGATACCTTTGGGATTGGACATAACCCAACACAGTGAACATCCCATATGCTGTTAGAGCTTTTTTTAGCACTTACAGTATTGACGCTCCTGTTGTTTCCCTTTCAGGCAGGTTGGGCTAACATTTTCTATGTCAATTAAAACATTTGTTTTTGTTTCTGACAGAGACCAGATACTGCTACACTCAGCACACGATGGAAGTCACAGGAAATAGCATCTCTGTCACCAAACGCTGCGTGCCACTGGAAGAGTGCTTGTCCACGGGCTGCAGAGACTCCGAACATGAAGGCCACAAGGTCTGGGCAACAAAGCGGGAAGGCTGGTACAGCCCAGTCAGCCTTCCCCTGCCACAGACGCCTGCCAGTGCTCACCGGCAATGCTCACTTCCCGTGTAGGCGGGCTTTTGGCTGTCCTTACAGCATTATGAGAAGATGCTTCCTCTCCTGTTTACTCTGAAAGAATAAAGTCTTATACCAGGGGATAGGAAAAATTATGTCAACACAACCACAAGAGGACACTGAAATTTATTGTAAACCCTTTCCTCACTCAGAAGAAAGTAATAAAACTTCCAGAAGGAAGAGGATCAAGGGACCAATTATGTCCTCATAGTAAAGCATTGCAGGTGTCCCAAGAGCTCATTCAGCTGAGGGGGACCCAGGCGATTTAGCTTTGAGCACTTTTGGTCAAGTGGGGCCTGAGCCTTTTGTGGGATGTTGGCTTCGGGGAGTATCCATTGGCTCCTGAGTCGTTTTAGTAGGTGATGAGAGAACCATTTTCTTGTGGGTTTTGCTCCCCTGTAACTCCATCTGGTGCCTGTACTGAAGCGCTCAGTTTAAAACCAACTTCAAGGGCAGCCTTGAAAGAGAATATAGGGAATCAGACAAAGACTGACTGACTCACAGTTGGAATGGGGAATGCCCCTGACTCTTGCTGGTCATCAGAGCTGGCTGCACATATGAGCTTGTATATCAGACCTTGGCCTTGATTTGGGGTCAGCCCACTTCTCCCCATCAGGCAGCCTTCCTGGGGGCTGGGATAGCTGCAATGGTACTGTTAGCAGGGCTTCTTTCTCTCAAGAAGATGGACACTTAATTTTCAAGAGACTTGTCAAATACACTAAGAATTGATTGTAAAGTTATGATCTGCCTACTTGCTCCTGGTCTGAAATATGTAGGTAAACTCAAGGGTTTTGCCTGATCCCCTAGCAAGCTCAGCTTGGTTCTCAGGCATTATTGTGGCTACTTCACCTAGGAGGAAGTTGCAGATCGAGTAGTGACATTATGTGCTCAGGTCGCACAGCTAGTAAGTGATAGAGACAGAATTCAAACTCACTTCTGACCCCTAGTTTCTCTGTGCAACTTCATAGTGCCTTCCTAGCCCATGTCAGCTGTGACCAGACTGACACCTCTGCAGGATAGTGACTCGAGGGTATCGACCATCACAGTCTCCCAACATTACTGTGTGTGTGACTCACGTCAGGATCTAGTCGAAATGCAGATTCTCATTGTGAAGTTCAGGGCCAGTGTGAGATTCTGCATTTGTAATTAGCTCCCAGTTGATGCTAACCCTGCTGGCCTGTACTTAGTGTAGCCATGGCCTGAAGTAACTTCTGTTGATGATGCTTTTGGTTTTTATTTCTGCCTTATGATCCACAAGTAAAGCTGCATGAAGCAGGAATAGTTGCATAAATGAAAACCCTTAAAACTTTAACTCACCCAGGAGAATGGAGAGAATTATGCAGACAGTTCTAATGAATGTAAATATTTACGTTTAAATTATCTGGGTTGTTGCCACTTCCCTTTTCCCCTTGCCACTGTGAAAAGGTGGCAAGTGAAAGTTGCCCTCATAACAGTTTCCTCAAGTAGTCAGAAAGAGCCTGTTTGAGAAGGGTAGAGTAAATATTCTTTATAATCCCCACTTCAGAGAAGGAATAGCCAAGACCCAGGAAATGTATAAAACTGTAATAACTGCATGGTTGGATGTCAAAAGCAGAACCCATGTCCCTTAAAGCTTGGGTGAGGGTTTTCATTTTGACTACATTGCTTCCCGATGAAATTTCATCCCCCGCACTTAAATGCAGTGTTGGTATCTCCTTAGTAGAGCAGGTAATTTTCATTTGAGTCTTGTCATGAGGGAGACAGTTCCTTCAAAAACCCCGCCTCCTTCCAAGATCTGCCAGCTTCTCATCGAGCTTCTTTTTCTCCTTTTTTCAGGTCTGCACTTCCTGTTGTGAAGGAAACATCTGTAATTTGCCACTCCCCCGAAATGAAACCGATGCGACATTTGCCACAACGTCACCCATAAATCAGACAAATGGGCACCCGCACTGTGTGTCAGTGATAGTGTCCTGCTTGTGGGTGTGGTTGGGACTCTCATTATAGCAGTTCAAAGGCACGGTGTGTATTAGAGATTTATGGGGGTTCTGACGGTCCATAGTCATGCATGAGTCATTGGCCCGACAACAGTTACTGAAACACTCGAGGATGTCTTCCTGGCTAAGCGTTTCCACTTTCCATGAGGAACAAGCATGGATTCAGTGTAGTCATTTCTCCAAGACCTCATTGAAGCCAGCCTGCCCCTAAAACAGACCAAGTTCTGTACCGTAAGCCTTTGTTTTTACTCCAACAAATATTTCTGCATTTACTGAAATCTGGGCTCTTAATTTGGAATGCATGCATGAGCCAGAGAAGGTCCTGGGACCCTCTGAGATGCTAGGCAACATGAATGGTTGTGTGTTTTTCAGGAGAAAGTTATAGGACCACTAGTTTAAATATAATCATGAATTCGCTTACAGCTTTAGAATTTTAAAATGGTAATTGCAAAATGAGTTGGCCATTTCCTTGGAGATTCCTACTAAGTCTCCAGAAAAGTAGTGAGCAATTTGTCCAATTTAACTTTTCTAACATCCCTCTCCCAGTGGTGAGGATCATATTCCCTCTGCTCTCTGTGTGGGAGGTAAAAAGGCAATCATAAAAGTTTGTTGTGTGTGGGGAGGGGGCTAGAGGAGGATTTCCCCTAATTTAATGAAACTAGCATCCATAAGTAGCTGTTTGTCTCTTCATATAATTGGTGAGATTGGGCCTGATTGGCAGCTGGTTGTACTAGCCTGATTCTACCTGGCCCAACGGGTGCTCAAGGAGTCCCACAGCAGTCATGGAGATCTGCTCAGATGTAGCTAATTTAGACAGAGAGAGGATTTCAAAATGAAAGGAAGGAGAATGTGTGAAGGTTGAGCCTGGCTCCTTGTGGGGGTCCAGTGAGTGGCTCAGCAGATCCTCTTCTGCCATGCATGCTGCCCAAGAGCCCTCCCTATTCTTCCTCTTCCAAATCTCCAGTGATTTAGGGGGAAAGTTCTACGTTGAATTGTCTGGAGATTAATAGGGAAAAAAGACATGATATCCTAGGATGAGAAGTGGGTGGAGCAGTGGGGTTGTGGTGAGACTGGTAAGGGGACCCAGTGGGAAGTTTTGATTTTTTTTAGCTGATTGCTTTTGAAGTAGACAGTAAAAGTTTCACCATCCTTCCTATATTTTCATACCCCAAGTTACATTTTTTTCTTCTTCCTTGTAAATCATTTATACAATATTTATTTTTGTATGGCATGACTAGAAACTAAAATATATTGTAAAAGATTCTTTATTCTGAGCAAACAATCAAATCAGAATACTTATTTTTCAACAGTGGTAGAGCTTGTAGTATATGCGCATTGAACATTATCTATAATACTTGCACCAGTGTTGAAAAAATTATTTATGTTGTAAGCGAGACTAATGTGCTGGCTTCAAGGTTTTGCTCGTGGTTTTCTCAGTGGTGGGGTCCCAGCAGTATTGGGGTGGTGGCCATCACTGGTATGAGTTTCTCTGCAGGGTTCAGGTATATTTGCATGAAGTTCAGTGGAGCCATTGCCAATAGAGGACGGTGTTGTTGGGGGCCATCTGCTCTGCACAGGAAACTGTCTCTGGCTCATAAAATGAGACCTCCTCAGGGACCAAATGTGAACTGACAGTGGTAACTCTGATACACAATAATTCAAATTGCATCAAATGGCCTTAAATCAGAGTTTGGCAGTCTCATCAGTAAGTTGCTTATAATTGGGGTGAGGAATTGGAGGGAGAGAAAGCAAGACATTTGTTAAGCACCTCTTCTGTGCCAGGCACTATGCTAAGCACTTTACATAAGTTAGGTCATATAATTCCTACAAGAACCGTGTAAGGGAAATTACTAGAATTTATACTTGATAGATGAAGGTACCAAGGCTCTAAGAAGCCCAATGACGTGAAGCCTTTTCCTTTTGATTTAGGTTATATGGGATGGGGCGGATTAAGAGGAAAGGGAGGTGGAATCACCACCCCTAGGAAAACTTCCAGGCCTGACTTCATGGGAATTTGGCCATCTTATCATGTTGCGTTTGTCTAGTCCTGCCTCTGCAGGGTGCTGTTTGCATGTGTCCCCAGATGTTTTTTCTTTTGGGGGTGAAGGCATGGTCTTCTCATTCACTCCTCTCGCTAAAAGAGGAGACAGGCTGATCTTACATGTAACAACGCTATAAGACGATGAAAATTTGATGTACATATCTACAAAGACATTTTGGTGCATGGTCACTGTCCACTGACACCTTCCAAGTACTGCATGAGATTTCAGTAAGAGACATCATCCAAACGTTGGTTCTTAATGAGAAGATGGGCACTCTGAAGCCTCCCTGGCTGGTGTGCAGGGCCCAGGTCCACAGTGGTGTCATCTGCCACCCCAAGGGTCACTACAGTCTTTGAACAGATGTGGCTGTGTACACCCTGTGTCCCTGTCAGAATGGCTGGTGTTTTATTCCCTTGAAAGTGGTTTTGCTTCCCATCCCCAGCCTCAAGGAGCCACGGAAGTGTAGTCTCTGTGGAATGCCCAGGACTAGTCATCCATCTGACTTTTCTACCACACTCAACCTTCTGTTCAGTCTCACCATCGGTGGTGGCTTGAGTGCAAAGAGCCATGATGTATATATGAATGTATGTGCCACTTATTTATTTTTAGACTCCCCACAGCATTCATGTCAATATGAGATTAATGCCTAAATTCTGTAAATATTGTACATTTTGTAAATCAATGAATAAAAGTTTTAAGTGTATCTCTCCAGGCTGTTCCCTGCAGAGGCATTTGTCAATCAACTATTCAGGCACCCAGTTATGTACAAGGCATTGGGTTGAGCACCACAGGGAACTTCCTCCCTCCCAGGAGCTCACTTTCTAGTTGAAGGACAAGAAATGTATGCCTGAAAAGACACAAGACAATTCACTCCCGCCAGATGATTCATATACACAGTACGTGCTGCAGAAATCCAAGAAAGAAAGATTACCAGACTTTTCAATCAAGTATGTGGTTTCCCCAGAACAATTCTTTGTTGAATCATGAAATATAAAAAGATTGTGTGTATGTGCTATCACCCCACTAACTCTTTATTTTAAAATCTTATTCTGTTCTTGGAGTAAGAATTATGTTGCTGAAGATACAATGGAAAGCATTTTTCCCTTGATGGCTTCTTCTGCAACAGGAAACAAATATTTGAATAGTATAAATGACATTTTCATCTATACAATGAAATTAATTTATTTTTCATAGTAAAAGGATAGACATTGAAAGTGACCTTGAAAACTGCTAGCTTGCTTGTGATTCCTGGTTATTCTTTAACACCATATATTTTAAAATTTCCAGCCAAATAGAAGTATCCCCCAAAGTTAAAGGGTTTCCGTTAGGTTCTGGGTCAGTGCCACGGCTGGTGCTCTAGAGTGTCACTTACATATTGACACGAAGACAGCTCTTACCAACGACATTTCGGAACAGCTCTGTGTGTTCAGTGGAAACAGCACCTCGTGCGGACTGTGCCTTTAGAAAATCTGATTTTGAAACTGAATTATATGTTAACCTAGCTTGGGGTGTTTAAAAGGACCCTTCACTTTTTATGAAGGCATTTTATATCTCTTTCCACTTAACAGATTTTGTTTATAAAAAACATCTAGGGCATACCAGGGATAAAAAACAGATGGGGTGCCTTGGCCTACATTATGGCAATTTTTACCTGAAATACCTAAAGAGCTTTCACAAATGTTGTCAGTACATTACCTTTAACTTACCTATTGGGAGAAAAATACTGAAAACTCTTTGAAATATTTTTTTTTCTTTTTTTTTTTTTTTTAAATTTTTATTTT
>JAPYXV010006029.1:0-10085 GCA_028533065.1 Trachops cirrhosus | reverse complement strand
GCAGGGAGGGGCTACGTGGGGCAAGCAAGGGGCACAGAGGTGGAATGCAGAAGCTAAAGGTGCAGAAGCAGAATGCAGAAGTTATCTGGGGCCCAGAACAAAAAGCCAGCAGTTATCTGGGGCCTGGGACAAAGAGCCAGCTTTATCTCTTAACATATCTACTAGAGTGTCACTGTATTAGTATTAGTAGTTTAGTGAATATTTGAAAAAGTGTCCAGCAAACTGCTTCAGTGTGCTCTTACTTAACATAACTTGTGACTTGAGAAAAAAGCAACATCGCCAGACTATTAATTCAGATTCTCAATGGCGTATCACAACAAAGAATAATACAAAGTGCAATGTAAACAGAAAACATTCCAGTCTATACTTCAGCCCCATCAAGCAAAGAAACCACACAGACACCAAACTGTACCACTCCCTCCAGATTCCTCCAGGGCAGTCTAACCACTCTGCAGCACTGAAGGTACTGTAGGAGGATGCAGCCAGGGGGCCCCCCCAAAAGGATTTTTAATGGGGTCCAGAACTCAAGGTGTCCAGGAAATATTAGAAAGATAGATAGGATGTCCTCACCGCCCCCCACAAGTGTGAGTTAGGGAAAGGGACACATGGAACAGGGCCAGTGAGAGCTGTTTTGCATAGCAACAGCTTTGCAGCTAACCTCTGGTGTGGTCATCTAACATATCTATAACCTTTAACTAGTTGCATAGATATGTTAAATAGCTGTGGGCATGCTCTGAGCCAGGGGGATGGAAGGAACTTCCCCCCAAGATGTAACTGCGAGGCAACTTGCCCTAGTAACAGCACCTGCATGAGAGCTTGGAGATGATTGGCTCCATGCAATGGGGCCATGCCTGCCCAGACTCATGATGGCAGCCCAGTAAAGCTGGAATGATATGGGAGTGCTGGCAAGTGTAGCCAATTGTGGGAGGAGTCGGAAATGGGGCTGCAGAGGAAGATTGGCATGGGGATTTAAACCCAGATGCAGCAGCCATTGAAGAGGGAGCCACGCAGCTGTGGCAGTGGAGAGAAAAGTACTGGCTATAGCCCTGTAAGGAGAACCATGCACCTTTGGCCAGAGTGGGAACCTCCCCGCAGCAATGAGAAGAACCACCATGCGGCTTTCGCAAAGAATCACCACGCGGCTTTAGCTGGAGATCCCAGCAACACAGCTGATGGTGCTGGGAACTGAGGGAAGCCTACCAGCCCAGACGGATTACTGGGAAGAACCGGGGCTGCCTGAGTCAGAGACCTCTATTTCTTTTCCTGAGATTCAGTACCCCAGACTGGGCAAAGGGACAAGGAAGGACTGTGTGTGTTTGTGGGTGTTTTAAGAGACTTTGGGATTTTGATGAAGACATTAAGTCATTACTCTTAGTCTGTGAAACTTGAATAAATGACTCCTTTCCTTTTCACCAATCTCTAATATGGAGAGCTATAATTCTCTGGAGAAGGGAAAAGTGAACCTAGTACAAGGAGACCCCAGGAGAAGGGGGGATCAATTCAGTAGCACTGTGGGACCCTCTTCCCTGGCGGCCAATCAGGGAAAATCATGGGATACCACATATGCAGTAGCTTTAAAGTAATACAACTACTTGTACATGCACAGTAAAAGCCCACCAAAACTAGCCAGGAAGGATCCACCCTGTAAGAATAGAATCCCTCCAGCCCATGAGGTCAATCTCTGCTTGGAATTGGCCTGCTCCCATGTTCTCTGCTATAAACTCTGGGTGTTTGGTTCAATTCTTTGTCCCGATCACCAAGAACCTGGTTACCCGTGCCCACCTGTGACAGTACCAGGGGCCTGCATAGCTGCTGGCAGTAGGCAGCATCACTGAGGAGCTGGTCAACAAAAAATAGCATGAGCCAGAGATCCAAGCTAAAGGGAACCTGCTCTCAGGTAAATGAACATTGGCCCAGAGAAGTGATTTTTAGAGGATAAAGGTACAAGAAATAATAAGAGTGAGGAATAAAATCCAGTCTAAGAGAGGGGGGAAATCAAATTTAAGATGAAAAAAGAAAGGACAGTAGGGAGGGAAAATGGAGTACAAGAGGGAAACAGTAAAATTTGAGATTTGAAATATAAAAATAGTGAACATCTAGGAATAAAATTGAAGAAATGCAACCACCACCACCATATCAATAATCAATAAAGAAAGATTAATGAAGGTGGAGAGAGAATAAGGATATAACCAATGAAAAAAATATGGATGAGTCTTGTCATGAAAAATCATTTTGGGGGTCTGGAGGGAGGAGAAATAGGAAGACTGTGCAACAGAAACATGTCACAGAAAGGGAAAAAATAAAATTTAAAACAAAAATAAGAATTGGAAGGAAGAAGGCAGAGTAGAATAAGGGAAGGGAAGGGTAAAATATGAGCTCTAAAATAAACTAAAGTAAAAACATAGTGAACTAATAGGAATAAACTTGAAGAAAAAAAAGTTAAAAAGCTATGATGGAGAAAATAACCAATGCAAATAATGAACAAGGCCATGATGGAATTTGTCTCAGCAGAGTCAAGTGTTTGCCACCATCTTCTCTTTCTGGATCCACCCCCAGTAATGTCAGATGGTTTCCTAGTCTAGCCCCAGGCAGCCTGTTTGAGAATACAAGGGATTCACAGTCTGTGGCTACCTCTTTCAAGCTTGACTGGTTCCAACTATTCTGCTCTGCCAGCTTTGCAATTAGCCCAAGGCCCAGGAGTGGTTCATCTAATGTCTGAGAGCACTGTCAGTACCATCTCCAGCTGCCTCCAGAGGAGGCCTCTGATGCAATTGGGAGGGTAGAATTCCTGGATCACTTCTGGGGAGCGATGTTCAGTCTTCAGGGAAGACGGTTGGAGTATTTCTCTGGCACCCGCCCCTCCCCCAACCCACCACAGGTCTAGGTCTGTTCCTGGTTATTTCCATTAATGTATAGTTTCTGGTCAATTAGCTGTCCTTTTTCTGTGAGGAGCCAATCTGTGTAAAAGGGCCGGCTCTTTCCTGTTGGCATTGATGACAGCTCTAAGAGCTGAGACTGGGAGGGGCCCTGACCACCACTTGTGCTTGTCTCTAATCTCTCTGCTCTGCTGGTTTCAGTGGATCAGGACCCAAGGAACCACAGTAGCTCATAGTGTCTAACAGAAGTTCAGAAGAGAGCTTTCAGAATTTCTCCTTTCTCCTGTGGATATTGCTAAGCAGACATTCCTGAGCCTGGCCTCACTGATGTGCAGAGCATGTAATCCCACAGTTGGGGTTTGGGCACACCTGAAGGTGAGGGGACCTGCCTGGATGTAACAGGGTGCAGCCAAGAGGGGGCCCCCAAATAGGGATTTGTAATGGGGTCCAGAACTCAAGGTGTCCAGGAAATATTAGAAAAACATACAGGGTGACCTCACCCCGCCCCCCCCACAAGGCTAAGCTGGGGGATGGGACACATGGAGGATGGCCATTAGGAACTGTGTTGTATAGTAACAGCTTTGCAGCTAACCTCTGGCATGGTCATTTAACAACTATAACCTTTAATGGGTTTCATAGAAATGTTAAATAGCTGTGGCCATGCTTTGAGCCAGGGGGTTGGAAGTGACTTCCACCCAAGAGGTAACTGGGAGGCAGCTCCCCCTGGTTACAGGGCCTGTGTGAGAGCTTGGAGATGATTGGCTCCATGCCATGGGGCCACACCTGCCCAGACTCATGATGGCAGCCCAGTAAAGTTGGAAGGATACGAGAGTGCTGGCAAGTGTAGCCAATTGTGGGAGGAGTCGGAAATGGGACTACAGAGGAAGATGGGCACAGGGATTTAAACCCAAACAGGCAGCAATTGGAGAGAGGACCACTCAGTCTTTAGCAGAGTGGGGACTCCCACAGCCCTGTGAGAGAGAATCACCATGCAGCTTTAGCAGAGAACTGCCACTCAGTTTTGGAAGAGTGGTGACCCTCCCTCCTCGCAGCCATTGCAGAGGGAGAACCATGCAGCTTTGCCAAAGTGGGGATCCCCGCAACTTTAGTAGGGGAACCACCACCCGGCTTTAGCAGAGAACAACTACACAGCTTTAGCAGAGATCCCGGTGACACAGCAGATGGTGCCAGGAACCAAGGGAGGCCAACCAGCCGAGCACGGATTACTGGGAAGAACTGGGGGCTGCCTGAGCCAGAGACCTCTATTTCTTTTCCTAAGATACAGTACCCCAGACTGGGCAAAGGGACAAGGAAGGACTGTGTGTGTTTGTGGGTGTTTTAAGGGACTTTGGGATTTTGATGAAGTCTGTACAGCACTAAATAAACATTTCCTTTCCTTTTCATGAATCTCTGGCATTGAGAGATGTCGCCCTTTGCCCAACCCCCACCCCCCGCAACTGTCTGTTCTGTAACAGCAGCCCAATAAAGCTGGAAGAATACAGGAATGCTGGCAGGTGTAACTGATTGTAAGAGGGGTCGGAAATGGGACTGCAGAGGAAGACTGGTGTGGGGATTTAAACCCAGGCACAGCAGCCATGAGGGGGACAGCTACACAGCTTTGGCAGAGTGGGGACCCTGTGGCTTTGGGGTGCTCCATTTTGCCACGTGGCTTAGGAAGCAGGAGAGACTGCCTGGAAGAAAAGGAGTGAGAGGACTCTTGCTGGTGGGCCATGAGAAGGTGCCACATGGCTTTGGATCAACTGGAGATCATGGCGGTGACACAGCTGATGGTGCTGGGATCCTGAATCACGGACTTCTACTTCTTTTTCTGAGATACAGTACCCCAGACTATGGCAGAGGGAGAAGGAAAGACTGTGTACGTCTGTGCATATTTCTAAAGGACTTCAGTATTTTAATGAAGACATTTAGTCACTACTCTAAGTCTGTACAGCTTTTAAATAAATATTTCCTTTCCTTTTCACAAATCTCTGGCATTGAGAAACATCTTTCCTCTTGCAAATAGGGCATAGCCTCTAGGGCATAGCAAACCTAGTGGGGGGTCCTTTCGGTAATAGTATATCGTACACCCACCTTGGGTCTGTTCTGTAACATGGATGCAATGAATCTCTGGATTTCAGCTCCTGGCTGTCCCGTCCTTAGCCTACTGCTCTTGGAGGAGACTCAGGCCTGAACAGTTCACTCGGCACAGCCCCCTACTCACCAGCCATGCTGGGTCAGGTCCCACAGTTCCTTCAGTGTGACATTTTCTGTTCTTGTGCAGCTGAACTCAGTGGGAGCAAACCGCGCTTTCTTGCTTGATTCTTTGTTGGCAGAATTGCTGTGTGTGCACATGCAATCTTAGGGTCCCTGGTGAGTCTCGCCTCAGCTCCTCTTTTAAAAGAGTCTCTATGTGCCCCAACCCATGCTCCCTCCTCCTGCAGCACCTGGGCAGGTTCCTTGCGCATTCCACCTCTCCAAAAAGTACAAAATCTCTCTTGGTCAGGGCTGTCCACAGCCTGCCAGTGGCTCTAACAGTTTTAGGAGGTAGAGTTTCTCTCTGGAACTCTCCTGGTTGGTGCTGCAGCTATGGATGTGCTGCTCACTGCGTGTGTGTAGCCTAAATCTCCCAGATTTGTCTGTCTTTCCAAGTGTCTCCCAATTACAGTTGGTGGTTTCCCTGTGAGGGACCAGAGTCCCACTCTGGGAGGGGAGGGAGCCACTGAGCTGTATCTTCTGTCTGTTCTGTCCTGTGCTTCAGGTGCCTGGTTCAAAGCATTTACCCTCAACTTACAAAAATCTCTTACTGGTGGTGCAAAGCATCCTCTGTACCCCCTGGTTTCAAAAATTCATATCAGCTGAGATTCTGTTGATTGTTCAGATCACTTTTCAGAAGATAAGCTGAAAATCCATGCTGGGGCCACAAGCAAGTGGGCTCAGCTTCCAGCTACTCAGCCACCATCTTCTGAATCCTTCAATTGTTCTATATTTTAGTTGTAATTTTAATGTGGTTGTGTGAGGAAGTGAGCCATCTTTACCTATGCTGCCATTTTGACTGAAAGTATCCATGATTGTGCAACAATAAACACTTATTTATTAAACAAATAAAATGTATAATTTCTGACCTTGATAAGTGCTAAAGAGAAAACAGTGTGATAGAATGAAGAGCAAGGAGGTTAGCTACTCATGTTATTCTTGAGAGCAGTTACAAAAGGGCTCTCTTAATAAAGGATCACACGGAAGTTGTTTGAATCCCTAGAGAAGTTCATACAGAGCTCCTCCAGCTGAGGGAGAGGTCTGGGGTCAGGGCCCTGGGGCCTGGACTAGTGGAAGTTGGCCTGTGGGAGGGAAGGTCAATGGTCTCCCTTACAGGCCTTAAGCATAGGGACAATTTGGAAACACACACACAATCTAGTGTGACTGGAATTCCTTGAATTAGTCATGAGATCCCAGAAGCAGATACAGGTAAAATCCTGTAGTGACCTAATTATGAAATGACAAGTTTTGATTTTATTTTAATTAGAGTGGCAACTTTTGAAAGGTTTTAAGAACTGCAAGGCCAAATTGTATGGCACTGCCAAATTGAAGTCACATGATTTTATTTCAAAAGAACAATTTTAATGTTTAGGGATAAAGGGAATCATGTGTGCAGCTCACTGAAAAAATTTGATGGGAAATGAAATGTTAGCATAGCCCCAGACTATCTCCCCACAAGATACTTAAAATCACAGAGGGAAAATAGTAATTTAAAATTAAGAAATCTGATAGACACCACTTTAGCAGGTAATCAAGGTTAAGCTCATCAGTAAAAGGTAAGGTTTACTGATCCTCCTTTGATACACCGAGGACACAGCAGCGCTGTATTCCTGCCAAAAACGGATATCCAGAACCTAATCATGAAGACATCAGACACATCCAAATGGAGGGACATTTCACAAAAGAACTGACTGGCCTGAACTCTTTAAAAATGTTAAGATCATCGAAGGATGAGAAAAAGCTGGGGAATGTGTCTCTAGACTTGTCCAGACTGAAGGACACTAAAGACTCATACCTAAATGCAACATGTGTTCCAGAAACAGAAATATACAATTTTTTTTGATATGAAGAATATTATTGAGACAATTGATGAGACTTGAATGTCTGTCAATTAGGAAGTCTGAAGATTAGAAAGGAAGGACAGAAAAAAAAGAAAGTAGAGGGAAGGGAGGGAGAGCAGATGGGAGATCATTACACACCAGGAAGAGAATACTGGTTTGGGAATTTTCTCTAAAGGATGGTGTTACTGAGATTGAATCTTTATTTGGTCCTCAGTTTCCTCCTCTCTTTCATGGGGATTATCACACCAAACCTGAGTTAATTATAATTTCTTTGTTTATAAATATATATTAAATCAGATAATGGAGGTCAACATACTTTAAAAAATACACTGAGTCCTTTATGATGTGGCTCTCTTGGGCACTGTCCTGCATAGGGATAGGTCACTGGTTTGATACACAGTTGGGGCACATACTTGGGTTGCAGGTTTGGTCCCCTTTAGGGCACATATAAGAGGCAACCAATTGATGTTTCTCTGTCACATCAATGATGTTTTTCTCCCTCTCTTCTCCTTTCTCTAAAAATAAAATACATAAAATCTTTAAAAAATTGATATGTACATAAAATTCTTTTGTAATTATTATGATCAAGCCGGTTCATTTGTTTCTGTTTTCAATTTTTCCTTATTCAACCCTTCATTAACCTTTGGGGTGAAAAAAAAGAAGACTAAAAAACTAAAATTCTCATATTCTCCACAAGTCCTTAAAACCAGCAACTCATCTTTTTCTCTTTTGCCAAACATTCCAAATATTACACCACTCCCCCAAATGCAAAACATTCATTATTATCATCACACTTTCACACAAAAAAAAACGCTTTCCAAATGACACTCATCCAAAATCTCCAAGTACACTAATCTTCAAGGCTTGAAAATGCTTTATTGGCTTGCAAACATTCAGACCTTCTGTTTATCACAAGCATGAGGCTGCTGTACCTTATAATTACCTGTTACCTTCAGAAGTTTACTTACACGAAGCTTCACTTTGTTAGGCCTCTTCCATATTATCCAGTTCTCAATCACAGAGCAGGGGCTTATCCCCTTTGGGTCTTTTCTCTTCCTGGGAGTTTCAACTGTAGACACATCAGAAGAGGGATAGCACTGGGGAAGGGACTCTGTTGGGAACCACCCTGCCTGATTTCAGAAGCTGTAACCCCCCCATGGCTAAGGTTGAGTGAGAGACCTTGGGACCCTAAGCCACTAAGGAGACAAAGCTTATCTCCTTGGCAGGGGTGCCACCTCTGCCCCCTTTACTTTACCCTGCTTGGCCTCGAGCCTGACCAGTTAGCTAATGATGGGTAAGATTCCTCAAGGAAAGGATGACCTAAGACAGGCATGGTCACAAAGGGGCCCCCAGGGAAGGACTTGGGGGGGCTATAGAAAAAGAAGGTGATGGACCCTTGCCCCTCAGCTTTGATATAGCCTGAGTCCTCATTCTGTCTGCAAGAAGTCTCCTAATCTCTTGGCTGCCTTACTTCACCTGCCTGATTTAAGCCTGAAACAAAGAGAGGGTGGTGCAGTCCTGTGCTGGAAAGGGCGGGTTCCCCAGGGTGATCAGGCCTAAGAAAGAATACATAAAATCCTGTGAAACCTGCTTTGTTAAGGATGCCCTCAGTTTTCTGATAAGGGTCCCAGCATGAAATGAGTTTGTTCCCCCTGACTCAGAATAAGCCCTTGTAGTTCTTTGTATGTTACCTATTGTTTGAGCCTTACTGCCTGATAATGATTGATGAGCTTTACCTGTATTCCTGGGAAAACTGAACCCAATAAAAGTCCATTGAGGAAAAGGCTCCTGGTCCTTCTCCTTTGAGGAATCAGCCACCTTTCCTCCCCAGGCAGAACATGTCTTGGTAGACTTATTCTCATTTGCAGCGGATGGGGGGCTCTGCCAGCAAAGCTCCCCCACAGGACTCCCTGGATCTATGAAAGAATACAGGTATTCAATAGAGTCTATGTTCAGAGTCAAATACTACTTTTTGGGTTTATCTCTTTTTTGTTTGTTTCATCCACATTTCTATCCTGTTCCCTCAGCTTGGATAATGAAGATTCAACCCCATTTTAAATTCTTCCCTGTCCATGCATTCTTCAAACTATTCTAACCAGGATTCCACCCACATCACTTCATTGATACTGCTCTCAGTTGCCCAAGTCAGTGGGCATTTCAGACTCTGGGAAAACAGAGACAACCAACCAGCCCCTGGCCTTGAAGATCCTGTTGACCCCTTGGAAAGCGAAAGGTAAACAGTGTAGCAGACCTAGGAAAGGCTTCAGCAGGTGTTTTGGGGAGCACCAAGGGCACCTACTGAGCCATCTGCAGTGTCTGAGATCCTGACATTGGAATCTGATTGGGTACCCCATAAGTCTCTTGCATTTCTCATCCCATCAGGCTCCCTGCTTCTCTGAGGACACATATTGCACAAATCACCATGCTGTTCTTAGGCATTTGCCTTTAAAGAGATTTCCTAGAGGCAGTAGGTGTCAATCAAGTAAGTGAATGTCAATGAGTGGAGCTGCAGGATTGGTGGCTGGCTATTGGGAGCCTTCATATGCTATGGGACTGTTGATGGCTTATTTCCAAGGCTTCCCAGGCCAATGAACTTCTTTGCTCAGCAGATGTGCTCATGTTCTACTTGGGTTAGTATCTAGCAAGTACCACAAGCTATGGCCAGAGCCAGGGTTTTGGAGTCAGACAGATTGGGTTCAGATCCTGGATCTGCCATTTATTAGCTATGTAACCTTACCTCCTGGTAAACAGGAATGGTAACACTCAATGAGAAAATAAATGTAAGGTGTGCAGCATATAGTAAGAG
Organism: Trachops cirrhosus; assembly: GCA_028533065.1. NCBI lineage: Eukaryota > Metazoa > Chordata > Mammalia > Chiroptera > Phyllostomidae > Trachops > Trachops cirrhosus. The sequence goes on along the minus strand of JAPYXV010006029.1, from coordinate 309 downwards.
CCTGAAGTTGCTGTTAATAGTAGCATTATTCTTCTCCCTAAATCCAAGAGCTATATCTAAGATATCTTGGAATATACTCATACAAGAGGATGATGATGAGACTAAGCCTTTCTTACTACAAGAGAGGACATTGATGTCCTCCCAGAACCAATCTGGAATTACAGCTCAATTCTGGAGAAATCACCTGGAACAAACAACTGAGCAAGAGCTGGAGAGAGGCATATAACTTCAGACATGCAGAACTAGCTTTGGCACAACCTTTCTGGTAAGGAGTATGGTACAGACTCAAGAGGGCTGACTGGGTGCTTC
>JAPYXV010006028.1:0-10086 GCA_028533065.1 Trachops cirrhosus | reverse complement strand
TTCAGAGGCACTTTCAAAGCAGATGCTAAAAAAGTGCATATTTGGTCTTGAGACATTTAACTCTTTTCTTCTCCTTCTAGAATCAGTAAAACAAGAGTGTGGAGTCGCCTTGGCAGCCTTCAGAAAGCTCTTTTTGGACAACTGAAAACCAAACAGAAGTGTGGGCCTCTCACCTGTTTCAGGTGCTGTCACTGCACTCTGGCATTGACTCCTTGTCATCAGAAGCAGAAGTCACGTCCAGTTTGCAAGGACAAAATGAAGCTCCGGAAAGGTTTTGTGACCTGCTGTTATCTCCTACTGCCACACCCATGTCATAGTTTAAGATCGCTGTGGAGGATGCAGAAATTAGGAGAACACTAGCTAGAGGATTCCCAGGTCTGTTCCTTAGATCCTCAAGAGTACAAGCCTCCCTATGATTCCCAGACTCTTTTGATGCAGGTGTGGTCATGTGACTACATTCTAACCAATGGACTATCAGCAGACGTGTGATGTAACAATTCCTTTCTGGTGCATGAAGTATTCCCACAATCGACTTTCTTTGTTTTTCCTCCTTCCAGTGGCTTGGCAAAGACCAACACAGAGTTTTTGGAGGCTCTGTGCTCAAAATGCAGAAGGCACAAAATGCTAGGTGCCTGGGTCCCTGCATCGTCACCTGGAGGAGGTCCAATCACTGATCAGAAATATTTATTTTGGACTTTGTACAGCAAAAAGATAGATTGTAGCATACTTAAGGCATTAAGGCACATGAGAGTTTACTGGCACATTGCGTTAACTCGTGTGGAGAGCTCAGGGCCGTGAGGGTGAGAAGTTTGTGTGGCAGGATTTAACACTGAAATGTCCTTCTGAAATGTGACGGTTAATTTTATAGGTCAGCTTGGCTAAACTACAGGGTCCTGTTGCTTTGTCAAACACCGTTAGTCTACGTGTTGCTGTAGAGGTTTTTCTTTTTGTTTGTTTTTTTAATGTATGGTTGACATATACCATTCGTTATCTTAAAGTAAAGCAGACTACCCTCCATAATGTGGGTGGGCCTCATCTAATCAGTCAATGGTCTTCAGGGCAAAGGGTAAGGGCTTTCCCCAGAAGGGAAGAATTCTGCCTTTAGACTTCAATAGAAATTCTGCCTGAGTTTCTAGTCTTTGGCGAAAAGACTGAAACATCAACTCTTAATCTCCAGCCTGCTGGCTTTGCCCTAGGTATTTCAGATTTGTCAGCCGCCACAATCACATAAGCCAATTCCTCCAAATAACTCTCTGTCTCTCTCTGTCTGTGTATCTATTTCTCTCTCTCTCTCTCTCTCTCTCCCTCTTCTGATCTCTATTGATCTCTATGGATCTATCTAGAATCTATTGGTTCTGTTTCACTGGAGAACCTGGCTACTACAGATTTAAATAACTGGGAGAAATGGTTCTTACCATGGCCAAGAGAGTGAGATGTTTTAGTAGCTGATATCCTCGAGTGTCTGGAGAACTTCTGGGGAGAGCCGTGAGGGGGAACCAGATGGCCGCGACCAGGTAGGAGAGCATCTAGCCAAAGTCCTAGGCTGTCAGGACACTGGTTGGGAGGGCTGCCAGTGTCCACAGCAGTCGGTACAGCAGGACTCAGGTATTCACTGCCCCCCCCCGAGGGAGGGTCATCCTTTCCTGCCACACTGACGCCCGGCTGGGCCATCTGCCCGGCTCTGGTCGATGCAACATGATCAGAAGGGGCGTAGGTCGTGTACAGGCAGAAGTGTGAGGACTCTGTCTAGGCCCTCTCTCTTTCCATTGGCCATGTGCCTGGCAACAGGCAGAGGCTGCAGCACCAGCCTGGGTCCCCGAAACAAGGTGCCTGGGGCAGAATTGCAGCCACCCCTGTGTGGACACACAGCACGCGCAGAAATGATCCTCTGTACCGAATGCTGCTCAGAATTTGGGGCCACTTGTTATTGCAGCATAAGTAATCTATCCTGACTCATCTATACTTGTATATTGATGACTACAGACTGACTTGGTTCAAATCCTGCTTCCCCCCATTTCCTAGCTGTGAGTCCTTGGACTAGTTACTCAGCCACTCTGCTTCTCAAATGGCTCCACAGAAAAGAGGAAAAACAGAACACTTACTAAAACGGCTGTTCTGAGGATATACTTGGTTAACACAGCGGAAGTTCTTATGTGTGACCGGCACATGCAAGGTAATTAATGGAGATTCCCTATGATTATAGCATGCCTTTAAAACACTTCTCCACACGGTGGAGAGCTGCGACCATCCGGGTGGGCAGTGTAGACGTGTAAGGAACTCATAGTCACACACCTACGGCGCCATCGAACTCAGGGTGGGCGAGGGAACTGTTCCTATCAGTGCTGGGCAACATACTGTTCAGGTTCCCAGTCCTTGGTTGGATTCTGCCCCATGGCCGTCTCTGTCTCCTTCTCTGTGTCTCCTTCACACTGTCCAGACCTTTGACTGTGTGAACACAATTCTGAGCTGGAGGGAAGTGCAGGAATAGCCACGGGCCAGCTGTGGCTGCTGAGCATGGTTTGCCACCTCTAGTTTAATGCATTCTGTGGTTCTGTCTCTTTTGATATTCCTAATACAGGGACTCTGTCTAACCTGTATTCTGTAAGGATTTCTAGACCATTCTTGTTGCAGGTCAGCATTCACTGCCCCCCACACACACACACGTTTTGTCCCATATAGCAGAGGTGTCCCATCTGCAGCCCACAGGCCGCATGTGGCCCAGGGTGGCTAGAAATGTGGCCCAACCCAAAATCGTAAATTTACTTAAAATGTTATGAGATTTTTTTTTGTGATTGTGTCTTGCAAAGTATTTAATGTGTGGCCCAAGGCAACTCTTCTTCTTCCAGTGCGGCCCAGAGACACCGGACACTCGGACACCCTGCCATGCAGTTTCCCTGGGTGCTGACCACGGGTCATCCGCATCTCTCGGAGCTGGTCTCCCTTCAGTAACGTGGGAAGTGAAGCAGCGACTCGGCTCCTCTCTGAGCAGTGGGGTGGACTTATTCACGGCAGACTTTCAGCGCAGCTCATGCAACTGATTCTTGAAGAAAGAGCAACTTCTTTGTTTATGTGAACAAATATTGTTGAGCCACATTGCAAAATAGCAAAAGACTTCTGGTGTGCACATTTAGCTTGGCGCGTTTGGTGGGAATAGTGTGCTGTTGGCGTGGGCTCTAGTTTGTCCCTGTGACGGTCACCAGTGGTCCTGGGAGGACATGAAGGCACTGAGGAGGGCTGTCCCAAGCATTCGGGTAAAACAGGTGCTTAAAGTCCCCTGTGGTTCTCTTCAAGCCTGGTCCCTCTTCCCTGTAGTGAATGCGGGGGTCTCGGCCCTCCGAGTCCCCTGACGAGACAGTCCGTGTGATAACCAGGGACGTACGTTTCCATAAGAAGCTCTGCTGCTCCAAGTCGTTTCTCTACAGGTATGGCCAGGCAACAGTTCCCATCGGCTGACTCTGTCTGTTTTGGAATCTTTTCTAAAGATGTTGTCCAACTCAGCTACTGCCCGTGCTAGTCCTTGGCATTTGCATTGTAATTCTGTTTGTCCATCTGTTGTTTGTCCTTCTGGCATTGTTGCCTGCGCATCTTCTATGTTTTTTCTGTGTTTTGTTTTTCTCCCTTTCTCCCTTTCTGGTGTTTTGCAACACCAGCCTACCATTTGATTTCCCATCTTGCTCCCTTCTGAAGACATGTGGTGAGAAATTCTGCAACTGGAAGGGGGTGCTGGGTCTCGTTTCTCGGGGTGGAGGGCTTGGGTTTCTATCCGAACCGTGTGTCTGTGGGCACCCAGGGTGCAAAGCCACAGGCTTCTGCAGGCACAAGGTAAATGTCGCCTGTTTTCCCAAAACACTTTTACATCACAAGGAGTTGAAACTGTTTTATTTTCACAAACATGGATCTGTCACAGAAAAGGTCAACAGTTTTTGTTGTTGTTTTAAGTAACTATAAGGACAGCACTGCTGAGTGCTTCTGTGGGTTTTGCCTCAAGTTCTTTCTCCCCGTCTGCCGAAGGCCTTCTGTAGAAAAATCTGAGAAACTCTATTACGTAATAGAGTCGGGGGGAGGCATGCCCCAATGCATCCTGAGCACCAGGAGCTACAGAGGAGCCTCCTAGTACGTTGCCTGAGTCCATCCTCATTGCATGTGAGGCCACAGTGTTATTTGACCCTTTGACAAAAGCAAGGTTGAAAGAGCCACATCAAGGATAACAGTGACAGTGTTATTATCACAATGTTAAGTAGTTGTGCGAAAGACACACCTTAGAAAGAGAGCACTGCAGGGTGAGCGCTGCTCGCTCCCTTAGAAGGAGAGAGCCTTGGGTCACGTCATGGGCTCAATAGTGTCTCCCCAACATTTGTAGGTTGAAGTCCTAATTCTGAGTAGCTCAGGGTGTGACCGTATTTGGAGATAGGGTCTCTGAAAGGGTAACTACATTGACATGAGGTCTTTAGGGTGGCCCCTTATTCAGTGTGACTGGTGAGTTTGTAAGAAGATGAGTTTAAGACACAGGTACACCCGGAGGGAAGATGAGTTAAGACACAGGAGAAGGCAGTCTTCTATAAGACAAAACAGAGGCTCAGAAGTAACCAACCCTGCCATGTCTTGATTTTGAACTTCCAGCCTCCAGAATTGTAAGAAATAAATATCTGTCGTTTAAAGCCACTCTGTCGGTAGTACTTTATTACAAAAGTCTTACAAAACTAACATACATAGCAAGACTATCTACCTATCTTTCTATCCATCCATCCACCTGTCTTCTATATATAAATGGATGGATATACAGAAGATATGAACACACTTTTAATTCAAATATAAAACATCTAAAAAGATATTTAGTTGTTTCTTTTTTTAAAGATGCTTGAGGTGTATTAAATGCAAGGATGTACTTTTTTCTTTAACTCCCACTTCTCCTGCCTTTCCACCCAGGTAAGATTTTTGTTGCTCTCCTCTGAGAGACCTCCCCTGTCTTACTAACTTGTCTGCTCTTTGCTACAATGAGTCGAAGACCAGCACAGCCTTCTTCAGAGCTGAGGGTGGGTTCATCTCAGAAAGCCCTCAAAGGTCCCGAGGCGAATGACTGTTTCAGTTAGCTCGGGCCACTGCGGAGCAGAGAAACGGGTGTCCTTCTTGGAGCGCCGCCTTCCTTTCCTTGAATTGAGCCAACTGGCAGGTCTCGTCCAGTACCAGCCCTCAGTACGCCTGGTGCCCGTGGGAGGGGCGGATCTCCACGTCGCCATCCTTCTTCTCTGCCAGCCAGTAGATGACTGTTCGGGGCTTCTCCCTGGCCACACAACTGAGCTCCCTTCCGAACCCCTCAATGATGGTTAGCTGGCCTGCTTTTAGGCGTGCTTCCTCTTGAGTCTCCTGCAGGGCTGTTTCCAGTTCATTTTCTCCTGGTCCCACGTGGCCTTTAGGAGGAGTCCAGTGATGAGTGACACGGATGCCTGCAGCAGTAGAAACTCAGCTGCAGCGGTGTCCACCTTGGGACTGGGGCATCTTCGGAAGAGGACCAAGCCACCTGCTTTCAGGGCCATGGTCTGGTTGAGGACCCGGGTGGAGGGAGGCAGGAGACTCGTGAACAGACAGGGAGTCGATTTAGTTGCCTCTACTCCCATTGTCCCAAAACATCTATTTTAACGGCAACACTGAGTTTTTCCATGTTTACCCATCCGTGCTGGTGAGGTCTCTGCACCACTGTAATCCTAGCATGCGTTTGCAAGGATGTTCTAATATTTCCCATGATCCTTAGCACCTAAGGATTTGTAAAAATCTACAGAATATAATTAATTTTTCTAAATTACATACTATTTCTTTGTAGTTGTGCATTGAAATATTATTATGCATTTAATTATTATTTTCAGACGTACATGACATTAATACAGAATCATATTAGTGACTGTACACAGTATAAATATAATCTATGGAAAAAATTAAAAATTACTCATAATTTTGTCACCCAGAAATTTTTGCACACAAATACTTGTAAATATTTATTATACTTTTCTGTGTTCTGTACACAGGGAAGAAGCCAAATCTATCTGTTGTTATTGCTGAGGCCAATATTTGTATAGACTTGTGTTATTATTTTGAGTTGAAGGAGTTTTAACCTTTATATATTCCCTCCTATTGAGTTGTGTGAGATTTTCTGTGATTTTTGTGCTCCCAAATCACGTCCTTTTCTGAGATCTGCTAAGTACTCCCCTAGCCGTGACATGCTTTCACTTTTTTCCATTCAATTATTTAATCTATCTGGGATCCAGTTTGCCGCAGAGTTTTTTAGTGCAATCCACACCTGTTCGTCCCAGGCCTGTCGCATGGCCCTCCTTCAGCGCATTTGTTTTCGCTGCCTGCATTACAAATGCTGCACATCGAGGCTTACGACAGCCCCCAGGGGTAGCTCACGGTTTTGTGGGTCAGAAATCTGCGCACACTGTGTCTCCATCCGCTGATCAGGGCTCACAAGATTACAACCAAGGTGACAATGGCCATGTCATCATCTGGAGGCTTGACCAGAAAAAGGTTTACTTCCAGGCCCCCCAGATAGCTGGCAGCATTCACTTCCTTGCCGTTGCAGGACGAAAGTCCCCATTTTCCCACTCACTGCTGGCCAGATGGGGATCCCTGCCAGCCCCCAGAGGTGGTCCCCAGGTCCTGGCCACAGGGTCCCCCCACACTCCCATGCACACTATGAAAGGTCAGGAAGGACTCGGTCTCTTTTAAGGTCTTGTCATCTCCCTTTGTATTAATGTGAAGTCAACTGGTTAGGAATTGTACCTGCATTTGTTAAACTCCTTCACCTCTGTTCTGTAAGTAACCTAACTGGGGTGGGGGATCCATCTATTCACCAATCCTACTGACAGGCAGGGAGGGGGTTAAGCAGAGAATGCACGGCAGAGAGCAGGAGTGCTGGGGGCCGTCCCAGAACTCTGGCTACCATAGCTACCCATCTCTTTTCTTTTCTTTTCCAGTTACAGTTGACATTCACTATTATTTTGTATTAATTTCAGGTGCACAGCCTTGTGCACAGCCTTTGTAACAATCATATCCGTTACAAAGTGATTCCCCGCATATTTCAAGTACCTACTCGGCACCGGCACCGTTGTCTTCACAATATTATTGCCTATATTCCCTATACTTCACTTCACATCCCTGTGACTGTGATGCAACCACCAAGCTGTACTTCTTAATCCCTTCACCCTCCCACCCACCCCCACCTCCCCGCCCGTCTGGCACCCATCATTCTGTTCCCTGTATCTGTGAGTGTGTTTGTCTCTCGCTATGTTGTTTATGTATATTTAACATATTTATGTATGAATGAATGACTTGGCCATAAAAATAATGAAATCTTAACATTTGGGACAACATGGATGAACCTAGAGGTTACCACGCCAAGTACAATAGGCTGGACAGAGAAAGACCAACACCACACCTACTAATGTTTGACACCGGCTCTGTCAGGTCACTGTTCTCCCCCTGCGCTCTGTATCCCGCGCCCTGCTCATGTGACTGGCTGCCCGGGCCTCGCCTGCTGCACAGCTGTCCCTCTGCATGATGCTGTGTGACACAGTTACACGAGGGCAGGTACCCCCACCCCGCCTGTTGTAGCTCATTCGGAACTAGTTGTCTGTGTTCTCTTTCATTATTTATTTTTTCTGTCAGGTGAATGCTAGCATCATTTATCAAGTCTCCAGCCCCCAACCTAGAGACTGACTCACCTGAATCTTGATTTTGAGCTGGGGAGACCTCTGCATTACCCTGGGGCCAAATTCACCTCTTCACAAAACGAAGTTTTTCTACATAGGCCGTGATACGTCTCTCGCATTTAATTAAACAAATACACGTTGAGAGTCTGCCCCGCACCAGACCATTTCAAGGAATGGTTACTGCTATGAAGGACAGGGGGAAAGTGGTAGAAAACCAGCAGAGTAGGGGGTAGCAGGCCGCTTTGCATAGGAAGAAAGGAAATGCTCTTTGCGATGATATTTGGACTGAGATACGAATGAACTCTCAGCCGTGAAAATGTCAGAGGGGAAAGCATTTTGGGCAGAGGGGACGGTAGACACAAGTGCACTGGGACCGCATGAGATGCAGCCCAACAGGTGGGCAGGAGCCAGGGGTCCCCATCATGTTCTTCTCGATATGTCTCAGTAATGACTTCATACAGGGTCCCCCACGTGGACTCCATACTCACAGTTCTCGGGACAGATTCTGTACTGGGGGCTTCTATAGAGAATGACTTAATTTTTCCATGATATTTTCCACATGATTGCTGCTAATACACAGAAAAGCTATTGATTTTTAGACTATTTCTTTTGAAATGGTCACAGTACTTAACTGATTCTGTCAGACCATTACTTTCTGTGCAGCTGGATTTTCTCTTATCTTGTGTTTTTGAGGTGGAGATTCACCACAATTATAATAATAATCATTTTGCAATAACATAAATTTTGCATCTTCCTTTTAAAAGGTCATTGCATCTTCGATCTTTGTTTTATACCTTAACACTGTTTTTATTTTCACAGATTTTGATGGGAGTTATTCTTCTCTTTTATAATCAGTTTCATTTTGGTTTAAAAGGGAGAAGTTTTTTGATATTTTTGTGTGTGCTGGATACAGGAACCCTTCCCAATTTGGATCTGATATAAATAAAACCAGCCTGGAGCATTTGTTTCTTTCAAAGTTTACTTTTCCTTTATTTTCCCTTTAAATATATTAAAAGCCATAAGATTGATCGGTTGAATCCCTGGGATGCTGGTTGGAGTTCACTGGGCTTTGGGCAATAGTCACAAGCTGTTTACTGACAATGACCTGTCTAGGAGTTTGCTTTGTAAATAGGGACTTGATTGTCTTGGGGGAAATTGACACTTGGTTACAAAGGTGGGATGGGAGGGAGGGGAGGGAGAGGTCGGCTGACCCAGGAAGCACTTGGAGAACGGGGTTAGGAGTCTGCTCTGCCCCACTGCTGCTAGGTGGTTGCTGGGGGTGAGGAACTCACTTTCCCTGTCCACTCGGAAGCGGGGATGCCCAGCGGCCCGAACCTGGCCTCTGCCATTGACCTGCTGTGCATCTGTAGGCAAGGCGGTTAATTCCCCTGGGCCCCTTTGTCTTCCGGGAGGCCATACCCCGAAGCTCCAGGGGCTGCTGGGAGGATTAAGTAAGGTACCATATTTAAAGTGCCAGGCATTTTACTATGCACAGAACAAGTTCTTGAAAATGTTATTCCCTCCCTTCTCTTCCAAGCCAAAGGAAGCTTCTAGGAGGTCTAGAGTCCACAGACATGTCTGTTTTGTGTTTCACATGAAAGCAGCCCCTCAGGATCTGGGAAGCATTTATAGCTGTGCCTGTTTTGTCATCACTGTTTCTGTCGCTAATACCATCATCATCATAATTATCATCATCATCATCATCATCTCTGGATAGGAATCTAAGTCATCCAGGTCACCTGGTGAGCAGGATGTTTCCATCTCAAGGCCGACTACATATCTTAGAATATTAAAGCACAAAGGCGTTATATGCACAAGAGGGACCACGTTCTCTCACCCCGGGGGTGAGCATATTAATGAGTGGACAAGCTACGCCGCCTGCCCCCTGCCCTGCGGAAACTCTTCCCGTCTTCTCCACCCCACACTCCACCACCCCCAGTCCACCCTGACTGAACCGGCACTGTGGAGAGCAAACGTTTCTCCATTCACTATAACCATCCCTCCTATGTCCTGAGACCAGACTGACAGTCATCTGCCCCTCGGCCCACGCACAACACACTAAATTTCTCATCAACAGTAGAGCGTCCAAACTCCGCCCTGATTATTAACCATCAGTTTGGGTGCCATTGCTCCAGAACCTACGATTTCCTCTTCCACATCATTTTCCAGAGAATGGGCTACATATGAAGCGAGGTGTAAAATTGGAGGAAGGATCAGGGAAAGGTAAAGCCGAATTGCCATTAACAGTCATGTCTCTGCACCTGGGGATTTCGTTGAAAGGATGTGGGCGGCCTGTGCCTTCCTCGGGCACAGCCGTCCCTGGAGTGTCTTTCAGGATTTGGTTGATGCTGGCTCGGGCACCATCCGGCTGTCACTGAGTACC
>JAPYXV010006027.1:0-10087 GCA_028533065.1 Trachops cirrhosus | reverse complement strand
CTGCTGATGCCTTTCCCTTTGTCCATATAGCCAAGCAGGCCCTCCTTTCCTTATCATTACATTTCCTTCACTTCGCCTGTCTTCACTTACAGACTATCTTCTTCATGAAGCTCTCTGTGATCCCTTAGCTGGAATTAATCTCTCCTTTCTGTGAACTATTTCACTTCCAACCCTTTATCATAGCCATTTGTGTGTATTATGGCTTAATCTTTCCCAGTGACCCAGTGCTAGAAATAATAAAAGATGAAGGCACAGTCCACACCTTTGGAACTGTCACCTACCTCAGACCTGTCACCTTCCCTTCCCCTGGCCTGCTCTTTCACACTCTTCCACATTAGCCAATGTGCTTCCTTCCCTCCCTTTGTATCTTTGCTCAAGAATCATCTGCTCATTGAGGCCTTTCTTGAGTATTGTATTAAAAGTTGCATTGAATCCCTTCTCTTTCTATCTCACCTGAATCCATGTTTTCAGCTGTGCTTATCACAATTTGCATACAAATATTACTTACTTATTTTGTGACTCCCCCCAGTAAAATGTAAACAATGTAAATTCAAGAATTCATCTATTTCTATTACTTCTGGACATAGCTGGTGATCAAAAACTACTTGAGTAATGAATGAATTACCATCGTGTTTATGTTTCTGATGTGGTCTAACTATTAAAAAGTACAATGACATGCTTCCCAGTTTTTTGAACAGAAGAAAGGTATGGCTGGCAAATTTATGAATTGTGTTCTTTTTTTTATAATTCAGATTCATAGTTGGTCAATTAATTTCCTTGTGCTGCAAGGCTGTTTTTGACAGAGTAGTTATCTGAGCTGGGTTACTGGAGTGAAATATTAGAATTCTCAAATTAAAAAATGTTACTTGAAAATGAAAAAAATGTAGTTTATCACTGACTTCAATTTCTAATGACTTAAGGTCACAGTTTGGTGGGTAATGTTTTATTTTAAAGTAACAACAAATAATTGAATTTCCTGTTTATATGCTCACTGTAGCTATTCATCATCTAGATTTCTGATTGACAGTGTATGTTACAGCTGTAGACCTTTGTCTGAAAGTGATCGTAGCCCTAGCTAGTTGGCTATTTCCATGTTAATACAGATTTTGGAGTTAGTGGATGAAGGGGATTTAACACAGCAAGGAAGGCAGAAATGCCAAGGTAGGTAGGCCCTACCAGTAGGTTAAGTTGGGCCAGAAGGGTGTTAGGACCTCAGCTTGCATCCCAACATGAATAGAGTCTAAGAAACATATTACCTGCCTGGATAGAGTTCTTGGGGTAGGGTTAGGATCATCTCATTCATCTACTTCAAGAGGATTTGGGGGTTAAGGTTACTGGGGTTGCAGGGAGAGATGAATTTCTAAACCGATTGCTGTCTTTTGGTTTAGTGGCTTGCACATAGAGCTAGCTGCTGCCTGGTCTTAATGGACTAAAACTGAAGTCAGCAGAACATGTGATTGTAACAGGTAATGTGTGTACTGGCAGACTTAAAGAGGGAAAGATTTCCACAGAGCAAAAAAGTGTCTTGGGATATAGGAAAAAAGATAAATAGATACACTTTCCTTACCCAAGAGAGTTGACTCTACACCTATGAATTATTGACACATGCTTTTTTTGTTGTTGAATGTTTGCCTGTCTACTCAGATCAAATAATGCTGTCAGCAGTTAGTGCTGTGTCAAACTGTTCTAAATTTAAATCTGCAGGCTCATGTTTGGTCAGAGAGCCATAAAAATCCCACAGCCACTTATTTAAACTTACTTTTAATTTGCTTTAAAATATATTTTAATCACAAAGGAGCTTTCTGCAAAATGTTGTAAGTCTGTAATTGCTGAGTACCAAACTGTTGCAAATATACTTGACATGGGAGAATAATGATCAAATGAACGGTTTATTTGCATTCTGTTTTAGGGTCAGGGAGGTGTATGTTTTACAAGAATCTGTATTTGTAGTAGATGTATGAAAATGTCTTTATGATTTTACAAAATATATTTGAATTAAGCAAAATAATTTCAGTAGGCGCGTCACTGATACAAGGTCAGTGCAAACTTTAATTAGTAACAGCAGTTATGATGGAAGCTTTTGTTAAGTAAACAATCACCCTTGTCTAGAAAAGTGAATATGTGGGCACAGAATAACTAATTGTTTTTCTAGTTATACCAGAACTGCATGTGGTGTCAAGCTTACTAATTGGGTGTCAAGGAGGACATTACTCAATACAATGGTTAAACTAATAAAATTGAGTAAAAGAGCACAAAATTAGGAATTATGTGGTTACAAGACTCATTCCTTCCCTTTAAATAAATTGCAGTATAATAGCATAGCTGTAATAGCAGAACTAGTAGTGACAAAAACAACAGTTCTTGAGCCTATTAATCAGGTACTGTCATACATGCTTTTTGACCATCATTTACTTTGCTTTTTAAAACAATTTTATGAGGATGTTACTAGTAAGTGTGTAGTTATTCACTAGTTTTGACTGTGTGGGAAGTCTGAACTCCCTAAACCATGTGTTGTTGAAGAGTCAAGTGTATATTTTTCATTTTATGGACACAGTGAGAGGCCATTACCCTGTCGTTCAGCTGGCCAAGGGCAGAGCTGGGTTCAGCCTGCAGGCCTGCCATTCTGAAGCCTGGGCCTTAGTCCTTCTGCTACCCAGTTCAGGTGAGAATATACCTACTTATTCAGACCTACTTGGGGGTGTTAATGGAGGAGTTTAGAAGGGAAAGATGGCATATCCTGTGACCCCCCCCCCCCCGCAAGGAAATTAATCCTAACAGAAAGAAAAGACAAAAACAGATCCTTATTCAGAGCCAGAGGCAGTGGTTGAGGTACTCCAACAATTGTTGAGAAAAGGGAAAATCAGTAGGGTCTGAAATGGGTGGGGAAGGCATCCCGGGAGTGATGGACTTTGTATTATGCCTTAAGTGTTGATTAAGGTTTTTTGCCACAACACATTGTCTCTTTAGTGTTCATGTTCTAATAAGAATTCTGTGAAGTGTCACCCTGTTGCAGCCACCGGCCCACGGTAACTGCAAATGCTGCAGATGCTCGAGACATGAGAGAAATATACACGGACCACTGAGTCCTGTGGGGGAATAAGAGTGGCATGGCCACTCTCTCTAGTGGAGAGCGCCCCACCCTCCTGCCTGAGCAGGCTTTTTATTAGGTAGTATTGGGTGGGGGTATGGATACAGTTTGTGGATTATAGTCTGGCAGAGAAGATCAAACAAGTAGGTATCTTTCAAAGAGCTGAAGGGCTCACGCTGACTTTGGGATTTTATCACCTAAGAGATACAAGGCTAGTTTCGTTTCCGGCCCGTGCCTTCATATTCAACATATTCAAGAGCATCCTTAGCAAGCAGGTCTCACAGGATTTCTCATACTCTATGCCCCAGGTCTAAATACTCCAGGGGTCTGCCAACTCTGGTCTGGACTGCACCGCCCCTGCTATTTTCACACACCTGAGTTGGGCGGAGGAGACAAAGGCAGCCGGGAGACTTGGATTTCTCACAGCCAGAACAAGGACTCAGGCTTTGTCAAAGCCGAGGGGGCAGGGGTGATGTTGATCATCCCTTCACTTCCACAGCCCCCTGAGTCTCTTCCCTGAAGGCCTTCCCACGTGATCGTGTCTGTCTTAGGTTCCTTCTCCTCTGAGAATTGTTACCTGTCATTGACTACCAACCAAGCAATGGGAGCCAAACACAGAGCAGGCAGCGCTCATGCTAGGGACATAAGTTTTGTCTCCTTAAGTATCCTGGTTTCGGTGGTCTCTCACTCAGTCTTAGCCACGGGGGATTACAGCTCCTGAAACCAGGCAGGGTGGACTCCAACCGCACCCTAATTGAATTTTAGCCTTATTTAAAAATATAGTTCAGATTCTATATATGTATACTTTCAGTGTTGCAGTTCATTTCTGAAAATAAATACAAAATATTGCTTATCTCTTCTAAAATGTGAAAGTAAATAATTTTAGCTTATAACAGTGTCTTCTGTGTAGATGTGGAAGACACATGTCAGAGGAGTTTTGGAAGAACTGAAAAATAGTATTCTGAGAAAAAGCAATGCTTTAAAAGGACAACTTCTACATTTTATGGTAACAATCACAGTAAATTCTTACTTCCTTTAGCAATTGGGTTGGCTTGACTATGTTAACTACCTGAATTCTTTATTTAAATTTTATCTTTGGGTCCTTGTTTTTAAAATCATTCAATCATTCCAAAAGAAAATAAAATCTCTAAAATATATGTTATGACCTTCTAAGACATACAAAAAGACATAGAGAATAATAAACAAACACTAATGTACTTGACTTTCAGATTAGACAGCTAGATTTTTACAAGGCAGGAGAAACCCTTTCTCTTTCTGATTTCACCACTTCTTCCCCTGCAGAAGTAATCATATTGCTAAGTTCTGAATGTATCACCCCATGCCATTTCTTTTTACCTTTCTACATATGTTTATATTATTAAGCAATATATAGTACTCTTTATATTAATTATGTCAAGTTATATGGCTTTTTAATTCTCGCTTTTTTCTTTTAACTATGAGATTCTTTCATTTTGATTTGTATAGCCCCAGTTAATTTTTACTGCTTACTAGTATTTGATTGCATAAATACACCACAATTTATTTGGCTATTCTTCTACTAACAGATATTTACATTATTTTTAATTTTTATAACAATGAAGTTGTGAAGTTTTGAATGTGTCTCTGCTTAAATATCTGACAGTCTTTCATATGTCTGAGACCATTTTCTTAGCTTTTCTGTGACTTGCTTATTGATCTCTTTACCCATTCTTTCTAATGGATCATCTTTTCTTTTTTGATTTATAGATATTCTTTAGATGTTTGAATATGCACTCTTTATTGACCATATGTGTTGAAAAGATTTTGCCTAGACTGTGGCTTACTTTTTTACTTTTTTGTGGTGTCTTTTAAAGAAGATGTTTAAAAGTTTTAATGTAAAATTTCTCATGGCCCCCCTTTATAATTTATACCATATGAATCTAGTTTAAGAAATCTAGTTTAAAAACTCTGGCTGGGTAGCTCAGTTGGTTAGAGCATTGTCCCAATATATCTAGGTGGCAGGTTCGATCTCCGGTCAGGGCACATACAAGAAGTAAGCAATGAATGCATTAATAAGTGGAATAACAAATCAGTGTTCTCTCTTTCCCCCTACCTCTTCCTCTCTCTAAAAATCAATTTTTAAAAAAGTCTTTCATATTGAGGGAATAAAATGTAAAATTATGCTTTAATACTAAAGAAGAAAATATCAAGCATGACCATTTTCTTAAAAATGATAGTCAAAATTGGCTCACATGCAGTTAACATATTTTTTGTCAATACCAGTTTACTTAAGACAGATTATTGTCAGATGAACAGTGAAACTGCCTAAAATATGAACATCTTCTATTGTTCATCTTACTCTTGTTTTTGGGTTGAAAGTCATAATGGTTTTGGAATGGACCTTTGTTTAAAGAAAGTAATTACAGTCTTCTGAAAGTGGTGTGTTCCCAGGAACAGGGTGTGGTACTGATTCTCTGAGTGTAGTCCTCAAACCAGGACATCAGTGTCATGTGGGAACATGTGAGAAGCACAGATAATGGGCCAACTCTAGCCCTGTTAAATCAGAAACTCTGGTGGTGGAGCCTAGCAACTGTGTTTCAAGTGCTCTGGGTGATTCCAAGGCAGGCTGAAATGTGAGAACCACTGAAACAGGATAAGGGATGAGGAAGCGCTAATTCTGTTTTGTTTTGTTTTGTTTTTGGACTGTTTGTATGATCTACATTTGTGAAAAGCACATTTCTGTGGATTGCCTTTCCACCTATTGTCTTTTCTTGTCCTGCCTTTCTCAGATGTTTTGCCCACAGCAGTAGCTACATGTGGTCAAAGTGGAGTGCAAATGGATAACTTTGTTTAACCTTTCCTCAGGTAATTCCTTTCAGAGATTTGCCCTTGTTACTTGCTTTTAGATCTAAAATCATTGGAACCACTGGCCTTAACATAGTTTCCTTTGACACATGGACAAAGCAGTAGCCAAAATTTTGAGGGAACTCCCTCAAAAACCTGGAAGCAGATTTCCAGAGCTCTTTCTCTGTACAGTTCCCTCCTGTATTGTACTCTCTGGCGTCTCTGAATTCTGATCTTAGTCTTCTCAGCTTACTGAGATATTCAGGCTCTGTTTTGGGTTCCACCTCCTTGTTATGACCTAGAATCTGCCTTGAGGCAATTAGTTGGCATAGTGTGGGGCTTAGCTTATTTCACTTCTCTAGGGAATTATAGTCCTGTACTGTTTTTCTGCTCAGTGTTTGAAAACTGTTGTTTATATTTTATGTTTTGCTTTCTAGATGTTTAAGGTGGATCATAATTCTGACCCTTTTAAACCCCACCTTTGCTAGAAACCCCTATTTTATTAAGGTAAAATTTACATGTAATGAAATAGAAAATATTAATTGTACCATTGATGGTCCTGACTAAATTAACACACCTGTGCATCACAGCGCCATATCAAGATATCTAGTACGTTACCCTTATCCTGGAAAATGTCTTCATTCTTTTTTCCATTCAATCACCTTCCCCATCTCCTAGGTGAAAGTTATTCTTATTTTTCACCAATGATTAGTTTGTATAGACATTTAGAGTATACATAATTTTGTATATTAATTATTCACTCAGTATAATGTTTTGTGATTTATTCATGACGTTGAATGCATTAGTAGTTCATTCCTTTTTATTGCTGAGTAGTATGTCATTGTATTGGTATACAGACTTTATTGTTGAGAAGTATTCATTGCATGGATATACCAAAATTTATTCATCCTGTTATTGAGGAACATATGGGTCATTTCTAGTTTTTGGCCATTTTGAATAAAGTTGCTATGAACGTTCTTGTACAAGTCTTTTTTTTAATATCACAAGTTGCCAAGAGGACTTTATTTTTCTTATCAACATCCTGTTCTGCAGCTTCCTTGACTCTTTTAGCCTGGATGCCAAAGATTCAGGTATTGGTGTGGACCATGAGAAGGCTGGCCAAGGCCCTGAAAAGTTCTCCTCCTCCTCAGTGATGACCCTGGCTTTCTCCTCCTTGTAGACGTTCCATATGAGTATGATTGGTCCTGCCAGCCGGATGGTCTCTTGAGTTCTTCAGCAGAGCTGTCTGCCTTCTTGGGGGTGAAGGGCTTCCTGGGAAAGAGGGTGAGTGGAGCAGGACTCCCTCAGCCACTGCATGTTCAACTGCAGGGACTCGGTAGGCTTGTCCCTCCTCCTCTAGTCCACCAAGGTCCCAATGATCCAGGGCACCTTTTGGTGAAGGTTCACTTCTTGGAGCTGAAGCCCCTGCCAGCTGGCATTCCATGTGGTACCTCATCGTGGGGCATCTCACTATGGGCCAGATGGGGTTTGGACACAGGCCAAGGGGCGATTCCACACGCTTTGGCTTGCTGTGCCTTGTGTCTGCACATCTCCCACGGGCTGGTTAAACAGTGTGGCAAGGTGAGGGATCGTGCCGTCCTTGCGGAAGTGGGGCTGTGACATCATGCCCTTTAAGGTGGGTGTCATGGCTGCTGCCTGCAGGCTTTCTATGAAGGAGAACAGCCCACTGGAAAGCCTTTTCATGGCATATATTTCTATATCTTTTGGGTAAATAAATGAGTGGATTTCCTAGGCTACACATGTTCAAATTTCTAAGAAACTGAAACCTTTTCTAAAAATGGTTATGCCATTTTACATTTCCACCACCTAGTTGCTTTCACTCACTTATTTTAGTTCGTGTGGGTATGAAGTGGTGTCTCATTGTGATTTTAATTTGTGTTTCTCTAATACCTTTTCATACAGAGGTGGGCAAAAGTAGGTTAATATGTAATACAATAATTAAGAATATAAGAATAAACTTTTTCATGTACTCACAACTGTGAACCTACTTTTGCCCATCCCTGTATAGTTACTGACTTTTTATAGCTTCCTTTATGACTTCTATTAATGTCCTTTGAGCATTTTTTTTTACTCGGGTTGTCTTTTTTTAAGTGATTTGTATAAGTTCTTCATGTAGTTGTATCCAAGTCCTTTTGTCATAATATGAGTGAACATTTCCTTATAGTTCATGGTTTTGCTTTTTATTTTCTTAACATCTTTTTATGAGATTATTTAAAAGACTTAACTTCGATGGTCTAATTTATGAATGTTGCTTTAATGATTAGTGCTTTTTATATCTTTGGTAAATAATCTTTCTTTTTCTTTAACTTACCTGTTTTCTTCTAGTTTTAGGTTTTACGTTTAGATCTATGATTCCACTAAATTTAATTTTGAGGTAAGATTAGATTGGATGGTAGGGTTCATTTTTTCCCATATATTTAACTAATTCCAATTGTTTTAGCACTGTTTGTTGAAAATACAGTTGCCATGATGCCTTTGTTGAAAATGAGTTGACTGTGAAAGTGGATCTAGTTCTAAACTTGCTGTTCTGTTTCATTGCTCTATCTTGATTGTAATACCACATTGTTGTGATTGTTTTGTCTGTATTTTGTGTTAAAAGTAAGCAGTATGATTTTTCCAGCTTTGTTCTTTTTCAAAATTATTTTGTCTATTCTAGTTTTTACAATTTCAGTATAAAATTTAGAATTTATTAAGTTCTAAAAATAAAGTTGCTTGAAATTTTGATTAGAATTGTGAATATAGGTCAGTGTGAGGAGAATAAAGATTTTAATATTAAGCCTTCCAATCCATGAGCACAGCATATTTCTCAGTTTATTTAGACCTTTCATTTATTGCACAATGTTTTATAGTTTTCAAGGTGGAAATCTTTCATATATACTGTTAAGTTTATTCCTAATTATTTTGCTTTTTAAAATTTTTAACAAATGGATTTTATGTAGACAATAGATATTTTACATATTGACCTTGTGTCCTGAGCCTTAGCTAAATTCACTCATAAATTCTAGTAGTTGTTTGCTTTAAGATTCCGTAGGGTTTTTTTATAGACATTCATGTTGTATATTAATAAGTAGAACTTTTCATTTTTTCCAATCTATGTATCTCTTTTATTTCTTTATTTCACTGCCTGTTATCTCCAGTGAAGTATTTAATACAAATTAGAAGAGAAGATGTCCTTGTTGTGGTTTCAGTCTTAGGGGTAGGTAAAATATTCGGTGTTTCATTATTAATTGTAATGTTTGCTGTGGATTTTTGTAGATCTTCATTACAGTTAGTATGTTCCAGGGGGACATTTTTTTTGTTTATCAGAAGTATTTTTTAAATCATAAATCACTGAATTTTTCAAATGTTTCTTATGAAACTAAGTTAAGATGATCTTATGTTGATTTTTAAATAATTTATTTTGTTGCTATAGTGAATTACAGTGATTTAATTTTGAACATTAAACCAGTTTTGCATTCTTGGACAAACTGCTTGGTGATGATGGTGATAATTTTTATAAGTTTCTGGCTTTGATTTACTAGTATTGTGTATATGATTTTTGAATTTGTGTTTATTACACACAGTGGTTTATAGTATTATTTTCCCTTGCAATATTTCATACATTTTGGTATCAGAATTATACCAGTACACATATCAAATTATGAAACAAATCATGGTATTTCCTCTCTCTGGTTTTTACAAAAAAAGAGTTTGTGAGGCTTATTCTACCATCACTCCTTAATTTTCTGAAAGATTTTGTACAAACTTGGTATAATTCCTTTTTTCATTGTTCATAGAATCCAGTAGTGAAACCATATAGAAATGCAGTTTTTGTATGACTGTGGTGAGATTTTTAAGAAACATCTGATTTATTTTATAGGTATAGGTCTACTCAGAATTCTTTGTTATTTTTTTGAAGTGTTGGTCAGTGTATTTTTTCAAGAAATAACATTCACTTCCTCATAAGTTCTCAAATCCATTAGCACAGATCATAATTTTGCCTTATTTTTTAACAGCTGGACATGATATAGTGAAATCTTTCCTATTATTACTGGTCTTAGTTTGATTGGTGTTTTTTATTTTATTTTTGATGAGTTCTTTTAAACATTTAATATTTTTATTCTTTTTTAATATATTTTATTGATTATCCTATTACAGTTGTCCCATTTTCCCCCT
>JAPYXV010006026.1:0-10088 GCA_028533065.1 Trachops cirrhosus | reverse complement strand
GCATAAATAAATAGCTTGTGCCTGTGCTCAGCGGGCCTTGGCAAGCTGCTGGCCCGAGGAGGCCTCTCTGAGCAAAGGCCAGGCTGCAGGGGCGCGGCCACCTGGGGCTGGGCTGCCCGGGGCTGGGCTTCTCTGCCTCACCCTCTGCTGCAACATCGTTGCTCCTGCTCCAACGCTGTCTGAACACTGGGCAGTGGGCAGTCCAGAAAACCTCTGTGTTTCCCCGTCAATGACTGGACAGGGGTCTGGCAGGTACCCGGTGCTGGCCTCCCCTGAGGCCTGGCCTGGGTGGGAGGTGGGGAGGGGGGTCCACTGTACCCAAGAGTGGAGCCAGATGGCACATTGCCCTCACAGGTCCTCCTGAAATGTGGCCTCAGTTCCTTTCCTGACACCTTAGTTTTGTTGCATTCAGCAACCACGAGAAAAGATGCCGGAGACTTTCAGGGTTTCAGAGATGTTACTTTATTGGCCAAGTTTTACCTGCACAGGGGCAGACTCTCAAAGTGTCCGGAGACATGGTACCCGCAAGGGCTGCAGACAAAAGTTGCGCCGAACGCTTACAGCTAAGTCCTTATATATGGGCGGGCGAGCAAGCGTTATGCAGAAGCAGACGTGGCAATTAGCTATTCGCTTACAAAGACTGTAGGCGGGAACAGGGTTGGGGATTGGCTCAACAGTAGTAGCTTTACAAACCAAACATGTTAGGTTGCATCTGTTTTAGAATCCTTTGTTCTTGCTAAGTTTTCCTTGCTCCTTACAGTTTCTTCTGAGGAGATGAGGAAAAGGGGACTCAGGAGCTGGGGCAGTCTCTCGGGAGGGCAGCCAACTCCAGGGCTTTCTCTGATCATGTGTCCCTGTGGACACCCAGGCTGCAGGGTTGAGAGCTCACCTGGCCCATGTGCTAAAAGAAAACAAGCAAATCTCGGTTTCTTCTAGCACTGCACAAACACCATCCAGCTTCGAAGTATAGAAGTACCTCTGTGCTGCCATAATTAATATAAATGTTGTAACCTTAAAGTTGGTGAAATGCTCTTATTAAAGCTCTTAAGAGAAACATCACATTATAGTTAATGTAATGTTGCTGCCATTCATTCTTTTATCTGTAAGGATAAAGTGAGTCACATCTATAATGTTTATTAGATTCTGCACAAATTTTCATGGCCTTTCAATGCTCAGAATCATGCTTGAATACCCCTCAAGCAATTTCCTTGAAAATAGTAGCAGTGTGTTCTGGGCTGTGTCTGTACTTACGCAGAACAAAGTTCAGAATGGGCTATCCTCTCCCTCCCCCTGGGTTGTCTTTGTCCTATGATGACCCGATAGGTCGGTGCAGCTGGGCCATTGTCCGTAGTCCAATGGGGACAGAGCCTTAGGCTATCGACTCCGTGAGCAAAAGGAAGCAGAGCTCTGAGATGATTTTCTGAGTAATTTAGGTGGAAAACTCCTCGTAAAGCAAGAGCTTATTCCTGTTTTAATTTCCCAGATTGTTTTTCAAAATGGCCTGAATATCTGAATTCACATTAAATTCTCTTTTCACATTTCCTATTTAAACAACTAAATTTGAACTCCAAATGAGGAATTCTTTGGAAATCATGGTGAATCGATATGTAATAAAAGAAACATGATTTCATACTCATCCAGACATTTTAGGCTGATATTACAACCTGAAGTTCAGGCTGGTTATGTTTGATCTGAGCCTGATGCTTATTAAGAGCAAATGTTGATGGGGAGTAGGGGGCGGGGAGAAAGAAAGGGAGGAAGGGAATGCCAGATAACAAAAACCAAACGGTTTCTTGTAGAGAGGAATTTTTTTTTAAAGTGGAGAGTTACGAGACAAACTGAGATGAAATTAGCAAAGGATTTAAGGTGGGATGGAGAGTCTGAAACTTTCCGCCGTTGTGCTGCGTCGGCCTGCTCACACCCCAGCACTGTTCAGAGCTGGGCCTTCGGCTTCCAGACTTTAAAATGCCACACCCATCCCTCGGTGGACAGAGGCGATCCGCATGTTTTCCCGCACGAGCTAGAGTGTACGGTTCCCGGGCTCTGGTCTCCGTCCCTGCAGCGGGAGTGAGGAGCTCTGGGCTCCACTTCAGGGCGCAGTGTTGCCTGCGGCATTTGGATTCATAGGTCCGAGTAGCGGATTAAATGGCCTTCTGGTGGCTGAAAGTGGGAGGTGTTTTTCACCCTGCAGGAAGGGCTTCAGCAGTTTCTACGTTTTATTTGAATTATACTTTAAAGAATTATTTTTAAACAACCTTATATTTGAAAGGTGATTTTGCAAAAAAAAATAAAGAATAATATTTTCTGGAGTGATGTCAGTTTGGTAAATCACTGTGGCCAGTTTTCTTGCATTTCAGGCTGGTGCGGCCCTTTTCCTGTCAGTGGTGTTTGGAATGCACGTCGATGGTCCTCCAAACGTGTTCCACACCGCCAGGCGTATCTTCTACTCAACTAGCTGTGTTCGCGTTAAACAGAACCCCCGCTTTCAGTCGCCCGGCGTTATTGGGGACTGATGGAAGAGCTACAGTGAGAGAAGCTCCTACCTCTTGGCCTTTGAGAAAGGCGTCCCAGTGTAGTAAAAAGGGGGTGTTTCTTTGTCACCTAGGTGCTCTGCGGCCCAGTGTTGAACTTGAAAGCAGTGCTCAATTGCTCTTTTGAATTGACGCTAAGTGACAGTGTGTTAGAATGAAGATGAACCTCTTTCGGTTTTCACAGGTGCTGCCACGAGTGTACGGTGTGGGCACGAACTTCTCAGTCGCGGAGGCACAGGGGTGATTTGCATTTAAATTGTAGACCTGTGCAGGTGTGAGGACTCTGAGCCGCTAGCTGCCCTGCGGGGAGGAGTACAGGAGACTGGCCTGCTAGGCTGGGGAAAGGAGCGATTTAGCATCCATCAAGGTTGCTATTCACTTCACAGAGGTGAAGGGAGAATGTTTCCCTTAGGTGAGGGCAGAAGCTTTTCATCTTTAACACAGGATTCAAATGAGATGTTCTTCTCTTTAATATTTCGACATCTGGAATTTTTCTAGGAAAGTGACTAGCTATTACAGAAAGTCAAGGGAAGGAAAAAATTGCCTCTATAATACCAAGGAAATAATTTGATTTTTAAATACATATAATATTATGTTCAGTGCATGTAGGTTTAAACTTAAAGTGATGAGTAGTCAAACAATATACAATTAGTTCTTACGAAGGTTTTACACGGTGCCACTGAGCTGCCATTACTCCCACAGAAACAGAAATCAGGCAGCTGTTTAACCGTTCTTCATTCTTGAGCTCTGTACGGGATACACACGCACTGGTCCCTTCTCTGACTGCCACTCAGCATGAGAACACCTTCCAAAGCACTTTGCTAATGCAGAGGCCCTTCTAAACCTCCCGTTCTCAGAAATATATTGGTTTCTTTCTCGTGTATAAGGCTGTTGTATCCTTTTTTCCTATGTTATTCAGGTGCATTTATTTGAAGAAGGAGATCTGTGCAAACAAGAAACCACACCTAACTGTATCACCAAGTTACCTGTAAACTACCTGTGGCACCTGTGCTTTCCTGGCCACGAGCTCTCGCAGATGCAGCTCTGGTGCCCATATGGTTAGCTCATTCTATCCCAGGAGCGTCTCCGTCCAAGTGGCTTGTCAGTGGTCTCATAAAGAGAAGTGTCCTCAGTCAATCCTGAGAGATCTCACACTCACTTCTGAGTGGTCTCTATTTCCACAGTGGTTGCAGGCGCTACTCTGGTCACTATTGTTGTGCAAATGTCCACTAAGAGCGAGATTCCTCCCCAAGAGCCAGAGGGACCCTCGCTGTCGACTCAAGTGATGCTCTGGCAGCACTGTGGCCCGGTCCCTTCCAGCCAGGCATCCTCTCGTCACCCGGGAATGGAAAGCAAGCTCCCAAGGCTTCCCCGGAGTGTGCCAGCCTTCTCGCCCCACCCCCGCTGCTGCCCGCGAGGCCACAGCAGGAAACATCTGCGAGGAAGGGTTTGGGTGAGAGGGAAAGAAGATCCAGGTCAAACTAGGTCCCACTCTCCTGAAAGCGGTGGCCCCATTATGTTCACGTCCACGTAACTTACTACAGTGTATCATTACAGTTGTTCTGTTTCATCATTAGTTATTGTTGTTCATCTCTTACACACACCCAATTTTTAAACTAAGGATATGTTAAGCGAATAGACTTTCAAGAAAGCATGTATGAAAACTGATGCCCAGGAAATGAATGCGGATTTGCACGGACACAAACAGCTCCTACCCTGGCAGGTTAACTTCCTCAGGAAACCTAACAGTCAAGTTCACATCAAACAAAAGGCCAAGCTGGGTTTGTTAGCCTTGTGCTTGTTCTCAGCTGCTCTGACTCATTTTGCCCTTTTCAAGCTCATAGTCAGTGTTAGAGCTGAGATTCAAGCTTTGTCAGCCTGGTTCTAGAGGCTGGATTCATAGTTTAAAATATTTTCCTGAGAATATATAAGCAAATACCACAGAACCTGGAGGCAGCGGGGGGATACCCCGGCTCCTCCAAACACAGCTTGGAAACCATGCTCTCCTGCCATCCCGCCTGGTGATGAAGACGCTGAGGGAAGTTGCTTATCCCGGGAGAGAGCACGCGCAAGACCTGAACCTGGAGCTTGCTGACAGGTGCATCCCCCATGCCACAGTGCTCTTCTGAAATCAGCTCATACCAGGGGTGTTTAAATTAGATTGAGTTCCAGGCAGAAGCCTTAAGAATGAGCGTGTAGTTTCTGTCCTTTTCCCAGCACATCTGACCTATGTGGTTCTGGGGTGGGGATGCAATGTAACCCCAGATGTTTGAAGTCTGCAGATTAATGGAGGGTCTCTGGGCCACCATGCCGGGCACTTTGGGTCCTTTAGGTGTAATCCATACCTCCCGGTCACCTTGTGCTGTAATTACTCTCCCCATTTTACTGATGAGGAAACTGATACCAAGTGGTTTGCTCAGGCTACATGACCACCAGTGACCAGACCCAGGAGACAAGTCTAGGTCTGTCTGTCTCCTCCCCCATACCCATCCCACTAAAGCTTTGCTGCTCCTAGGAAGCCTTTTTCTCAATCAAAAACTAATTGCAAAGACTGCTGCTCCAGCTCAGAAACTCCACTGCCACTTTGTGTCAGTCTACAATAGTGCAGGAAGAATCCCAGCCCTGGGTGTGAACTAGCCATTCACAGCATCTGCTGGGAAATGGGGGCAGGGGGAGACCCCTCTTGCCCAGGCCTTGAGAAAGGCCACGGGTTCTTCACAGAAGCCATGAAAGGGCAAGAAAGGTTAGGTCTGTCTCGTAATTGTAGCAAAAACCCAGTGGCTTCTACGCATGGGGAAATCGCCTAGCTTTTGTGACCCCTGAAACAGCCAGTCTTTCACCTACTTAATGAATGCCTCTTTTTCAGTTTTGTTTCCTCCTGACAATCTCCGTTGACCAAGGTGATGATGGGAAATAAAGAAGATGTTTGCTGAGGTCTGAGCTAAGATTAGCTCAGAGTCTAGCAATGGAGACAGATGTATATTCAACTAAATGCACTGCAAATCAAAATAAAAACTAGTATGACACAAAGACCAAAGCTATTATGGGGGGGAAAGTAGAGAGTTTATTTTTTTTCTGGGAGTCTAGAGCACAGTAACAGCTAACTCACACAGTATGGACTATGTGCCAGGCACTGAAGTACTTTTAACGTCTTAAATTCTCACCACAACCCGGTAGGTGGTGCTGTCATTGTACCTACTTCACAGGTAAGAAACTAAGGCTGTGGTTCCAGAATCCGTGCTCTTAAATCAGTAGTTACTACTATGCTTCGAGAAGTGCCAGAGTTGATCTGGGCCTTGGAGGGTGAACCGAATCTCCCCAGAAAGAGAAGGCCAGAGAGGACATGTCCTCTTTTGCCAGAGAGGACATGTGAATTGTGACACAGTATGCCTTCACTATGCTTGAAAGAGAGCAAGAATTTTCTGTGGGTCTGCGCTGGGGAGTGGTGACAGGGGAGCGGAACAGGGAGATTGGGGCCAGGGCACAAATGGCCTTGAGGGACTTGCTGATGGATTTGGACTATGACCTTTAGGCAAAAGAAAACCACTGACAGTTTTGCGTAGAAGAATAATAGCAAATTTGAGTTTTAGAGAGAAAAGGGAAAGTACAGAGGAAGTCTAACTGTCTGCAATTAAATGAACACTGGGCAAATTTCGTGTGAATCCCTTACAGGTATTGCAGTAAAACTATGCTGAATCAATAGACTTGGGACAGATTACACTGTAAATTTGTTTCACGTTCAGAATACTTCATCCTCTGGTCACCGAAGTCCTGTATTTATTCTGCTCTCACTTATGTTTTTGTACATTTTTTTACCCAACAGAAAACCACAATTGGAACTAGAGAAGCAACGTGACCCTTTCACAGGTCTCTTACCCGAATTGTGTTCAAAATTGGTTCAAGCTCATTTCCCCCACTGGCTTAAAACAAAAAGTCCCATGATGACATTCTAACTTTTTTTCTTGTGAAAGTGATTTTTTTTACCTCCTCCTAGATTCAAGTTACATGGGACGCTCAAGATCTGAAACACCAGCCAACATCTCTGCCCATACACGTCGCCCACCCCGTGAAGTCACGCCTGGCAGTGCTGGAGGGAACGCCCTCTCTTCCTGTGCTTGCACTGGAAATGCTAGAAAATCTGACAAAGAATAGCCGCCTCTCCGTGGAAATGTTAACTAGCCACGGACAATTCACACCTCCCTTGGGAGGCCCAGAGAAACACTTCATGTGTCCTGGCCTTGGGCTTCTTAAGGGGGTAGGTAGGTGACAGGGTACGAAAATGAAGCCTCACGCCAAAGCAAGGACACAGCTTTAGCAGGAAAATCAAATGCTTAGACACCCATGGAACCTTAACCATAAAAACTGGAATCCATGGGGGGAATCTTATGAGGAAAAAATAATAATCAGACCACAGACTCGAAAGTGTTGGTTTCTATTCTCAGTTCTGCCACTGACTCACTGTGCCACCTCAGGCAAACTCCTTAATTCTTTATTTTAAAAATGGTATAATGCCACGCTCACTCCCTTACTTCCATAAGTAAGTCACTGTATCTCAATATAGTCCACAAACGGCTAGAACATTCTAGGACCCTAGCCGCACCAGCGGATAGTGGGGGCAGGGCTAGCTCCCGCATCTCTTGGTTTCTATTCCAGAACACTCTCACCATCAGCATTGCTCAAACTTGCCTCGTGATACCCAGAGAGCTGGTTAAACATGCAAGTGGCTCCTCGTTCAAGTGAGATTCTGACTTAATCCATCTGGGCTGGCCCTAGCAATCTGCATTTTTTAGCTGGTGTCCCAATGCATTCATATCACTATACAGTTTAAGACATACTAGACTGTGCTAAACTTCTCAAGAAAGCTCCATTTTCCATCTTTTCATTTTCTACCTGTTGAAATAGGTGAACTATTTTAAAGACATTTTTGATGGATAGAATTTTTCCTACTCAAATGATCGACACATTGACAGAATACTAACAATGAGGAACAGTAAGTATCATTTCCTTTACAATTTTCCAAGTATTACAGACTAGCCCCTATTTTCTAAACATAAGTTTATTACTATGTTGCTGTGGATCCCTGGAAAGATGAAATCAAGTCTATCTCAATTTGTCCAGTTACTGAAGATTAAATACCAAAATCGTTCACTTGCATATTGTCACCCCCCACTGGATCACATTCTCCTAAAAACAAGGATTTGTGTGTCATATCTGACTACACCTTAAAGCAGAGGGTGCTAGATGGCTGAACAGATGAAGGGATGGGTGGATGATGGATGGGTATACAGATTTTTTAAATAGCAAATATATGAATGAATGAATTCTGCTCCGGATAAACAGATTGTTGCTAGAATTAGAAATATAAAATATTCCTAAGAGTTTGGCAAAACTTGCCTAATTATAATTGTTTAATAAACTAGAGAAGTAAAAATAAGGTGGCATTAGTTCACAGGGACATACATCTTAGTAACTTTCCCACACCTCCTCTCACCCAAAGCCTTGCAAATGGTTGACTTACCAGTACTGCCCCCGTGTGGTAGGATGATTTGTGCCACCAACTCAGCACTCACACCTCTCCAAGACGCGGATGACACCTGCGGTCCTCTGAATGAGCCACCAGGAGGTGTTTCGGGGGCAGATAGGTACGAAGGGGGCTTCCAGAGCTGGTGGGGGAGCTGAGACACAGGAGGTCCAGAGCTACTGCCTCTTCCCGCCCAAAAGGCACCACTCTGCTCCACTTATTTCAGAGTCTGGAGGAAGCTGACACAGCGTGACAGCGGCTCGGCACAGGACGCGGTGGAGAGTCAGCGGCTTGCTGGTTTGGTCCCCTTACAAGGTCAGCACTTAGAGCTAACGTTTTTGATGTTCAGTTGACCTAATGTTTTGTCACATCTACCAGTCAATCAACTGCATTCTCAGAGGACCTACTACCGAAGACACCCCGGTAAATTGCCGATGAGTTCCAGGTCACACCAGAATGCCACGTCTGAGGGACGGTACTGCGTTCGTTCAAGCTCTTGTTCGGTTGACAAGGGCACAGACAGCTCTGCAGCGTGTGTCTCTGGGGGCCCTGTGTTATGGTGAAATGTGACACGCTTCCTGGATCTGTCTTTTAAGGGCATACCAGTTGAAAAGCATCAGTTTTGGATTTTAAAAATTTCCTTGCTGTATAAGTCTTGGCTGAATAACATAATTTCTCTGAAACGCAGTTCTCTGTATTGAAATAAAGATGATAACAATGCTTAATCCCCCAAACTCCCTGGACTGTTGTAAGAGTCAAACTGTGAAAGCACTTTGAAAATGACCAAGTGCCAAACAACCCATAATGAGTTCAGAGCTAATAATGAGCCCAATGAAAGTGTCTGCTTATTTCTTAAGTTAGTTATACTTTACATTTCATCATAATTTTCAAATTTTATGTCCAGTTTTTTAATTCTAATGTAGCATCAGGAAAATTACAGAAAGACTTGGTTACCTTCAGAGTGCAGGTAAAACCATCCCTACCCAAAAGCGGGAGCAGGGGTGTAGGTGTCCCCGAACATCTGACTGCAGCTTGTCTTGGGCCCTGGCAAAGGAAACCATGCAATGGACTGCTTGCTTGTTGTGTGTGTGTGTGTGTGTGTGTGTGTGTGTGTGTTTCCAAGTATGCAGTTATGTTTCAGGTAATGGGCCTGAATCTTCTAAATCTGCATCACCATAGCATTGCATCGGCAAGATGCTATTTAGAAACTAGGTTTCCTATTTTATGTAGTAGTTCCATTTTTTTTATTCTATATACTTGAATCTATGCCTTCTGGTTTGATCCATGTACCCTAAGGCACTTGATAAGTACTCAATTTTGGTAATAAATGCTATTAGTTTGTGTAATAAGTGGCTTAAAAAATAGGTACTAGATTCAGGGAAAAAAATACATTTTGACAGTTTTAGAATGCATTCAATTATTCCAAAGCTTAAAGACTTTAACTGACCTTAACTTTTTCAGGATTCAAATTGTTGTCTCATCAAAATACCTCACGAAAATAAGTTTTTAAATAAAAACAGAGATAACCATGTTTATTGTAAACCAAAGACAGATCTTTTAGAAATATAGTCAAATATTAATAATAAAAAGAACAGAGAAATATATTTATTGTGTAATGCACAGCACTGGGTAGTTTTTATTAATTAAATGTAATTCAAATGACACTGAGGTATTAATGTCTAATTTACATATGAGAAAATATGAGGTTAAAGAAGTTAGATAACCTATCCACATTTTCACAACTAGTAAATGACAATGTAAATATCAGCCTACAAAGCATCTAATAAAAATATTTTCTCATGAATTTGTGTATGTGTGTACTGGGTTGTGACAGAAAACGTGTTTCTTAATGTGGATCGCAAGTTTGAAAGCCACTGATTTCCAGGACTTGGGGGGTTCATTATTGAAAAATCCCGGTGTGAAGATTCACCCTAAGGGCCACCCAGTGAGCACCTAGTCTCACTGACCCCTGAGCATGGACCGCCCAGTCTGACCTTATCTTGCCCGGGCCCATCAGAGCCCCAAATGGGAGAGGA
>JAPYXV010006025.1:0-10093 GCA_028533065.1 Trachops cirrhosus | reverse complement strand
GGGGTGGGGGTGGGGGTGCGGAGGGGGTTGGGGACCCCTGCTTTAGAGGGAGCATGATCTTGTTGATAATTTATTTTAGACTTCTGGTGTCCAGAATATAAAGTCCTTGTTTTAATCTACGAAGTTTGTGGTGATTTCTTACAGAGGCCCAAAGAAACTCACCTCCAGTTCTTTTTCCTCAACTGTTTCCAGGAACAGATCTGGGCGGAAGGGCTTCACGTCACTGAAATTCTCCACTCTAAAAATCTTTTCTGATGGGACAAGAATAATTCAAATTACAAGAAAGAATACAGCAAGAAGAAGTTTTAGCAGCAGTCAGACTCCAAACTGGTTCACCGACTGCGGATGGGTGCCCAGTGAGAGTGTTGCAGAGCCTAGGCCAGCGCTCAGTGGATGGGTGGACGCTGAATGAGTGAGTGAGTCACCAGGTTAGCGGGTCTCATACCCACTTATTTCCCAGGAGGCCACCTTAAGTTAAGGCTACTAACCCTATGAAACCCAACCCGGATACCACTGCCTTCAGTGGGCTTCCTCTCACCAGACTCTAGCCTGCCACAAGGCAACCCTTGGTCGCCCCTCCCCCAGGCAGTTAGGAGCTGGCACAAGTGCTCAGTAAATGAGGACTGAGTGATGGAATGAGACATTTCCCCCCTACCCCCCAGAGGACATGTGACAAACACTATAGATCTTAGTAAGAGCTAAAATATAAATGTTGCTCCACTTGAGTGATCTAGTTCAGGTGCTAAACAGACACACGACGGTTTGCAATCAGGAGGAAATAGGAGCATTTTAAGGGAAGATTCTTTAACGAACAATTGACTCCTGGCAGTGGTGTATGATGCTTTTCAGCTCACTTGAACATCCATGCCATCGTCTAATCCTTCCAAAACCTCTGTGAAATGTGTAGTGCAGATATGCCATTGCTTCTGGAGCTGAGGGACAGAGGTGTGGTCATACCCATTTGGGTCTCTGTTGGCCTAGAATGCAGGTTGGCTGGCTCCCAGAGCGGGCAGATGAAGGGGTCAGACTCTTACCATTCTGGTCCCGGCAGCTCAGTGTGTAGAAGGTTTCTTTCCGCAGGATGATCTCCTGTGCGATGATCGCGTAGCTGTATACATCTCCTTTCTGAGAGATGTTGGCCTGGCGGAGGTGCTCCGGGGCTGTCCACAGATCTGGGCATTCAGCATGGAGATTGAAAAGTTAAGGGGGGTGGGTGGCCCATAGACTCCAACTGTCACTGGTGGACAGTCTGTCCAGAGGCCAGGGAGTCTCCCCCATTGGCCAGGATGGCAGCATTGGGGAGGTTCTTACCTTGAGAGTGTGAAAAGCTAGCAAGATAATTGGATAGAGAAAAATTATCTCCACTTTACCAGATTGGGGGTAGGAGGAGAGGAAGGCAGGTACATACACCACAGAAGTCAAAATAGCGCAAGGGAGGTGGTGACCAAAGAGGCCCATCAGCCTAGCATAGGAAAAGAAGGGACTGGTTGCGAGGTGGACCCACCCAAAGTGTGCAGAAGTTTGGGAGGTTAATTGGTCATCCTGAGAAAGCACCTGGTCTGCCCAAGCTCATATAATCCCAGGGGGGCAAAGAAGCTCCCTCTGGCATGGGACTTGCACTTGCCTAGAGCACTCGCCTGTTCTAGTCTCAGCAGCCACATGGCCCATGACCTCCAGTTGGGAGCCTCTCTTTCTCTCTTGCCCACCTGGTGATGCTCTTGCTGGTGCGTTGGCATGCTCTAGCATGCTCTATCTCCCAGGAGCATGCAACTGTGTGGCCCTGGCAACTGCATGGCCTTGGCAACCGCATGGCCCATGGCTGTGCAGACTCCACACAGCTCCGGAAGGGAGCCTGAAGTGGATGGCAGCCGGAAACAAGCTAAGCTCCCTGGATGGGGACTGTGGGCTCCAAAGGACTGTCCTTTAAAATGGAGCAAGAATCCTGGACACTGGATTTTGGACTTTTTCCACTGCAGAAAGAGAGATGGTCTTTGAGATGGGAGTCCGCCATCCTCTCAGGATGTGTGGTGCCCAAACAGACCTCTTTCCTTTTGCATCAGCACATGCCTCAGTTTGGCTCTTGCGGCAGCAGGCAGCCGAACCTGTGTTCTTGTTCAGTTACAAGCCTGCTTTTGTTCTTTAAGTCCCTACACCATGCACCCTGAATACGAGTGGCCTTGAGTTTATATGGCCCCAAACTTTTGAGGCATTTATGCTAATAATGGTGTTAAGGGTAGAACACACACTGACCTTTTCAGCTGACTACGTAATGCCAGGATTTGGGTGAGGTCATATGGCAATGTCTTCCCTGAAACTGCTAGGGTCGTAGTCCTGAGACCTCGAGGTCTACCTAGAATAGCGCCTGGTGTGTAGGAAGTGCTCGCAGACATTTGTGGGAGGAGAAGCTGAAGGATTTAACAGCTTATGGGACATATGGCACAATCCTAGGAAAGCCTTTGTAAATATGAAAAATATTTATATGTAATATGAAATACATTTATATATTTTCATAATATAAAATATACATATTTACTAAAAGAAAACAAAGAGCACATTGACACAAAGAGCCTGTCACTGATATTTTCCAGCTGTGACGTACTGGCAGCCCCCAAGTGAGCTATTGCCCGTCGACGTGCTTTCTTTGGCTCTCTCAGTGTTCTGTCGGGCATAGTGCATGCAACTCACTCTCAGTTTGCCGCTGCGCCTGCTACTCCCTACTGCTTTCCATCGAGTGCACTCCGCACAGCGAAGCGCTCCTGTGTTCTGTTCGGCTCCTGCAGACACTTCGGTTTTGGACCCCTATCACATACTTTATTTAGTAACACCAGGGCACACAATTTTTCTTTACCATTTCCAGGATCACCTAGCTCCTTGCAAACTTTTTGAGATTTGTATCCTCAGCAGCTTCAATGAAGAAAATCTATGGATTCATGTTACTGAGTACAGTGATAGGCTTATGATGAGGCATATTTACCTCATGTGGTTTTCCATCCCAATGTTCATTGCCTTTTTGAATTTATGTCCTGTGACTTTATGTGATTTGTGGTTCATGTGCAGTTGATCCTAATGGCTTGGGGTTATGGGAAAGGTAGGTACATCTACTTGTGCCAAAATTCAGGTGACCAACAGCACAGGTAGGTAGGTGTAATAGTATGATGTTCAGGAGGATAGGATTTGACCTGTAATTCATCTGATTTTCTGTCATGGTGAGTCATCTAGTGAAGGAGATTTGTTCTACTACATGATGAATAATGCTTGGCACTTAGTAGGTCTTCAACAAGCCCTTACTGGGTGGAGTCCAGTGTCTTAGCATGCTTGATGTGACTAAAGAAGTAGGGGCAGAATTATAATTTTCTTCTATTAAGGAAAAGCTAAAGGATTGCAGAATAAAATTAGAAATAGAATTTACTGTTTGGATCTGTTTTGAATCATATGAATGTTAGATTTCTGAGTCTATAACCCTGAGCTATAGTAAAGAATGGGTAAATATTCAATGCAAAAACTCTTTATACTTTACAAGTCATCTTCCTTTATGTTACTTTTTTGAAACTTATCACAATCTTAAACGAGATAAGAGTGTATTTTACTGATAAGAATGTTTTTTCTTATCACTGTCACAGATAAATGAATGATGTCTAGAATTTGGAAATGGGTCTTCTGTTTTGTACTCCATCGACTTAGGCAAACCTCTTGGCCTCTCTGAACCTTCTGTCTTTTTTCTAAAGAAAGCAAGTTACACCATGATTTCTAAGGTTTCTTACTACTCTTAACATTTTCTATTTTTTCACCCAGTTCTGTCTCCACAAGCTATTAAGTTCTTCATGATTTCTCACTGACATCAAGGGACACGGATGAAGGGAGTCCGCAGAGGAGATTTGTTCAACTCAGGAAGCCCTTGTTGAACACCGACAGGGGTCAAGTGCTGGAAAGCAGCCAGCTGTTGCCCCTTGTGGCTCCAAGTGTTCATTTTCTGATCAGTATCACTATTTCCTGAGCAAATGATGTGGGCTTGTGAGAAAAAAAAAAAGAAAAAAAAAGGCCAGTGGGAAACTGGTTAAAATTTCACTACCGACCTTTTCTTGCAGGTAAAATGGAATTGCAGCCGAAGTCAGTGATCTTCACCACCATCCTGCTGTCCACCACGCAGTTGGTGGATTTCAGGCGCCCGTGGACTTCTGTTTTGCTGGAATGCAGGTACGACATGCCCTGCAATTTTCCACATGACAAGGAAGCAAAGAGATAAGACACTCTGCATTTGCTTAATTATAAAAAAAGATGACATTTCGAAATCATTTCAGCCTGCATATCGAATCATACTACCAGATTTAAAACTTAGCTCTATTAATTTTAATTTTAAAATATTAAGGTCCTAACATATGCCTAAGCACTACATCTAGTTTTATTTTTTTTTAGGGTTTTATTTATTTATTTTTAGACAGGGGGAAGGGAGGGAGAAAGAGAGAGAAACGTCAATATGTGGTTGCCCCATACCGGGGACCTGGCCCACAACCCAGGACTGGGAATCAAACCAGCAACCCTTTGGTTCACAGGCCGGTGCTCAATCCACTGAGCGACACCAGCCAGGGTTAGTTTTAAAATCTATTTAGGTGACACAGTAAAAATCAATTGTTGTCTAAAGATTCCTGTTTAGTTGTATATAATATAAAACAAAGGGTTGATCCTATTTTCTTATAGTGTTTTCTCCTACCACTTACTTGGTTTGTAAATTTGAGTATGTCTGGTCCTCTACTACCTCAGTTCAAAAATATGTATAATAAGGCCTCACTATTCTGAAGGGAAGGGCAAGGCTAGGTTAGTTCTAAAATTTCATGGCTTTTATTCTGTTTCGAAAGGGGAAGCCTGTTTTTTGCTGGTGTGCTACCCTCTGGTGGCCAGAGGTGTCATTGCAGAGACTGGTTTTCAACCTGGAACACAGTCGTGATCTGGCAAATGGGATATCATATAACATTTTCCAAACTGATTCTGATCCTATGGGACTCTCAGGTGATTTAAGACCATGTCAGAGAGCTCACTCTTGGAACTGACTTTTCTTCATTCTCGAATGAGGCCCTGGTTACTGGTATTCCCATGTCTGGGAATATACATGTCCAAATTTATTCCTGCCTCATGCAAGATGCTTGCCTGTCCTTAATATTTTCTCTTACAAAGTTGAAGATTCAGTTGTTCTCCCTGCAGCTTTATAGGGCTTTGATTTCTAGCAACTCTATGAAAATATGGGCCTAAAATCCAGAGTAGAAAGACTATAATAATAAGAATAATAAGAACCAATATATGTTTACATTTACTTGCACCACGCCTTATGCAAAGTATATGAATTATTTCATAAATACTTACAATGACCCTACAACATAAGTACTATTTTTATTATCAACTTAAAGATGAATAAACCAATGTGCAGAGAAACTGAATAGCTTGCTAGATCTGTTTTCCTCTATTCAATTTTCTAGATGTCTTTCGTGTGTGAGGTCTCTTACCTTCGCAATGTCATACAGGACAGAGATCTTAAACTCCCAGTCCATGAATGTACCATCAGGGTAGGAGATCGTGTCGTTTAAAACTTCCTGAACAGGAGAAAAAGGAAAGGAAGAAGACAAGTTGTCATAAGGAGGGATATTGTGGGGTGACTATTACAGGCAAATAATGATCTTCTAACCACGAGGCTTTAGGCTCAGGAGCAAATTGGAACTCCTCCGGTGCCTTGGCTTTCCTGAACAGGTACAGGGTGGCACAGGGTAGGTTACAGTTGTGAGTATATGAAACACAGAGTTTATTCTTAATTCGTATTTATCAATGATTGTATTGTTTTCTTCTTCTTTCTTTTTTTTTGGTCAGTTCCCCTTCCCCTGCCTCCGGACACACAGCTGTATGCCTGCTATCTATGAGACTGTCTCTGTTTTGCTTGTTACTTAATTTTGCTTATTAGATGCCACAGATGAGTGCGTCATATTCTCTGACTGGCTTTTGTCACTTAGCCTAATGCTCCCCAGGTCCATCCACGCTGTTGCAAAGGTTAAGATCTTCTTCTTTTTAAATTATTGTATTATTTTCCATATGCACAACTGTTAAACCTATTTTGCCCTGTCCTGTATTTCTTTTCTTTCCCACTTAAGAAACATGAGGTGGCTTTCATGAAAAGGACATGAGCGAGAGATACACATAGCATCCCAAATCCCGGTTCTTCCACCTGACAGGGTGCAGGGAAGGGCAGATGAGCACACGCCTGTCTGGGGAGGGCTGGTGAGCCCCCGTCACAAGTCACTGGGCTGCAGGTCCTGCCTCATCAAATGACACCAGTGTTTTTAAACATGGAATTGCTGTCAGAAAATTCATTCACTGGGCTTATGTTTTTACTCAGATGATCATTTGCATCCATTGGCTTTATAGCTCTAAGTGTTTTTAAGTTTACTAAGTCCTCTGTCAATAAGATAGAATTCCTAGATTTTGTGTGAATTGTATGACCTAGAATTTTGAACTCGCTATTTTAACATGGTGACGATTGTAACAAGATGATGATTCTAAGCTAATAACTATTATTCAGACTAAAACTGGAATAACCTAACAATAATTTCTTCTTTGGGGAAAAAAAGCCCAATTTGACCTTCAGTTTTAACTTAGGCACTCTACTAATAATTTCCAGTGAAGGGTCCAAAATCATAATTTATTTCAGGGTTGGATAGCTGGGCTGTAAGTACCAGGCCAAGTTAAAGGAGCTGAGTTATGAGTAGATAGACTCTAATGTAATTTTTCCCTTAGCACCTGATATATTTTGTTTATGTTTATTATCTCTTCATATCATGAAAACGTAAACTCTGTGCTAATTTTTGTTCACTGATGTCTTTGCAACACCTTGTTAGGTGTCCGGCTTGGAAAAGATATTTCTCTACATCCTCACCAGCATTTGTTGTTTGTTGATTTATTGATCATGGCCATTCTGACTGGTACGAGGTTATATCTCATTGTGGTTTTAATTTGCATCTCTCTGATGGCTAGTGATGCTGAGCATTTTTTCATGTGTCTCTGGGCCCTCTGTAAGTCCTCCTTGGAGAAGTGTCTGTTCAGTTTCTTTGCTGTCAAAAACTACTATTCTTGTTTTTTTTTTATAGAAGCTTATTAAAAATTAAAACTTTCTAAGGGGTTAATTTAAATTTTTTAAATTATTTTTAAACATTATTGAATTATGAGTATTTAGACCTTTTTGAGGCTGCTACTGCCCCCAATCTTAAGATTCTAGCTTTGTTATGGGGGAGAATGTGGAGGTTAGACCAGGTCTAAAAATAGTCCAAAAGGCAGGGTGGCCATACATCCTGGCTTGCTTGAGGCCTTGCAATTCACGTCTGCTACTCCAACAATTATTATAGTTCCCTGTTTACTCTCAAAGTGTCCTCATATGGTCACCTAGCCAAACATAGGTGAAGGGTTGAAAGCTGTCAAAACACATGCCCAGAAACTGCTCAAGGTGAGGTTCAAATATTTCAACGCTCCTTGAAGCAACTCTCCTCAATTCCTTCCTTCTTTACCCTTTTCCCATTTAGTCCCGTTTCCGCTTCACGCCTGACTTTGTTTTTTTGTAAATGATTGTTTCTTGTAAATACCTGCCCTTCTGAACTATTTAATGATTTTATATTTCTACTTGGTGCTGAGTGCTTTTCAAGAACCTGGCTTAGTTCTGTCTTACTTTCTCTTTCTACTTTGAACTTGTGCTGTCCGTATACCTGACCCCATCTGGCAACACCTTGGCCATCCTCAGTCCCTTATGAGGGAGGGGATGGTAGGAATTTATACAGTTGCAGAGCCAGGACTTAGGAACAAGTTTCCTAATGCTTATTGGTGCTGTCATAATGACCATCCAATTTTCTTTCAACACAAATCAAGTAAATATGGAAGTAAAATAAGATAAGTTTAGAAGTAATTGCTTAATTTCCCACATCTGTTCTCTGTTTTTTCAAGTCTACATTCCTGAATATTTATTATATTTTATTATTATTATTATTATTTTAGTAAAGATATAAGACTGCTTGACACAGTGTGAGTGATCTAGTTTGGTAACATATGGACCCACCAACCTTTCCTGCTGACTCTCTGATGTTATTTCACTGGGTGAATTGACCATCTAAAACTTCTACTAGATATTTTTTTCCATATGGTTGACCAGTTAGGAAATTGGAAATGACCACGGATCCTTACCCGGAGGGATCCTCTCTCGCAGTATTCGATCACCCCAAAGATCGTGGTGTCAAGCTTCACCGTCCCGTAGAATTTGGTTAGGTTGTAATAGTCAATCTGAAGCAACTAAGATAACAATGTTTATTTACAAAGCAAGTCAGCCAGAAAGGAGCGCCAGAGAAAATATTACTCTGCTAATAAAACATGTGTTTCAGGTCTCCGGGAAGATGAATTGCTCTCCACACACTGGAATGTCAGCACATTTCACATTACATTTTGCATTGTACCTTACTGAACAGTCTCTCTTTTGTCTGCAAGGCGACATGAATACAAACATTTGACTACTCTCAAATAATATCAGAACCATTTTGTATGACATGCCAGTAGATTCCCAACATGTTTTTTCTCATTGAACATCACTCTTCAACATCTGTTAGTAGAATTTTCAGCAGGAAGTATAGTCTCCCATTTCTTGGCCTGAGGGCTTTCTGGTCAGCATCCCCAATAATGTCTCGGTTCCACCAGGGACCTCAGTGCTTAGGGAAAACGCAGTGAAGCTATTTCTCACTCAGGGTTTCAAGCAAGGGACACGTACCTTGTTCAATTCTATCTTCTGTTTCTCAGTAAAGTTGCCATCATTTTGCTTCAAATCCTTTAGAATCACTCTCTGCAAAGATCGATTGAATTAAGAAGATAATGTAACATGACTATTTATATGCATATTGTAATATTCTGTTTTGTGTGACTATCTTCCCACCATATTGTAAGGTCTTGAGAGCAGTATCCAGTATTTTGTTGAGGTTCATGTCCCTGGTGCCTAGTACCTGGGATAGGAGAGGCTCAGGTTTGAATGTTTCTTTGAGAATGACTAAACGAAAAGGAAGAAATTAAGGTTGGAAGGAGGAAGGGAAGGGGAGGGAAGGGGAGAGAAGGGAAGTAACAACTGCCCCATGTGAAATTGTCATATTCCCACTGCATGAGCCAAAATATAATACTAGGGTTGCCTGGACTGCTCCACATCTCTTTTATTTTTCCTTTTGCTCCCTGCAATCCACCCATCGTAAAAGTTCTCTGTATTCTTTACTTTCCCCAGGATTGTGATTTTGTAACCCTTGTAGCACAGCCCTTCCCACCCCTGTGAAAGGCTCCGAGAACAGCCCCAGGGAGCAACCCGGGCACCCGCCCCACCTCAGCACTGCCACCATCAGAAGTGGGGCAGTGACGAGCCCGAAGGCCCAGGCCACACCCCTAACTGAGAGTTCAGAGAAGCGGGGGAGATTAGTCACCTTTTTGTCATATTTGCACTGTCGTAGTCTCTGAATTGTATCTCGTCTCCTGTCATCATCGATCTGGCACAAAAAAAAAGCCGGTTATTCCAGAAGCTTCATATCTTGTCCCATCCACTGCCAGTCAAAGGCTGAGAGGCTCGGCCAGGTAGGCTGTGTCTGTTGTTTGTTCATAGTATGCTGGGCGGGCTCCCAGGAAAACCGTTATAATTGACTTGTGTTTCTCTCTCACAACTTGCCTTTCCTCTCTACAGTATCTTCTAGCCAGGTATCTACCACTCTCATGCTTAACTCTGGGTTTTCTTCCCTTCCTTTTAAGAGTTCCACTGTCCCTCGCTTTTTCTTGTGGTCTGCTTCAGCCAGGGATTTCTTGCTTCCTTCTTCCCCTGCCCCCTCTTATCGGGAATCATTGCCTGTAGCTACAGACAGTTACTCTTAGGGAAACATGATGTGCATTCAAGTTACAAACTTATGGCTAAAATCCCAAGTAGCAATGCAAGGGAGGACCCTGGGCTAGGTGTCTGAGGGGGCAGCTCCACCAGCTCTGGGTGCAGCCTAGACTTGCTGGATCATCTGAATTGTCAGAAGAAGCTGGTACTATGAATTTTTCTATGCCATTCCAA
>JAPYXV010006024.1:0-10093 GCA_028533065.1 Trachops cirrhosus | reverse complement strand
TGTTCACCAGGGCGGGGCTTGTGTCCCAGTAACTGGATTGTGATGCTGTATGTGGGGGCAGGGTCCAAGAAGGCACAATGGTGCTTGCTCCACTCTCTGTCAAACCTCAGTCCCTTCCGCTCTTTCCCCCGAACAAACTGGGTCCCTGTGGTGCCAATTCCCGTGTGGGTGGGCTTGTGCACCCCGTGGGACTTTCCTTCCCAATCAGTGCCCCAAGGCTCTATTTCCCGGTGCTGGGATCCTGGGTCTCGCACAGTGCCTTGCTTCACAATCGCCGCCTTGCTGGGTCTGCTGGTTGCCACCCCTTGGCTGGGGTCTGCCAGCTGCCACTTGTGCGCCCAGGGTCTGCCCGCTGCGGTCTTGCACACCCCGGTTGCCTTGTGCTCCCCAATTGCCTTACGTGTCCAGTCCCAATGCTCTCTGCTCTCTGCTCTCTGCTCTGCAACCCACACCTGGCTGTCCGACTCTGCCCCTCCTACCGGTCTGGTCTATTTTAACTCCTTGGGTGCCCGACTGCCATACAGTTCAATTTTCTGTCAGTTCTGGTTGTTATTCTGTTTCAAAATTGTTGTTGTTTCTATCTTGGTTGTGCGAGGAGGCACAGTGTGTCTACCTATGCCTCCATCTTGGCCGGAAGTCCTGCACTTTTTCAACTCAATAATTTCTATAAGAGCCCTGGCCAGGTGACTCAATTGGTGGGAGTATCACCCCATACACCAAAAAGTTGCAGGTTTGCTTCTCAGTCAGGGTGCATACCTAGGTTGTGGGTTTGATTCCCAGTTGGGGTGCCTATGGGGGCATGTATGTTTCTCTCTTACATTGATGTTTCTCTTTCTGTCGCTCTCCTTCCTCTCCTCTTAAAAATCAATTTAAAAAACATATCCTTGGATCCTGGCTGATGTGGCTCAGTGGGTTGACAGCCAGCCTGAGAACCTAAAGGTCACTGGTTCAATTCCCAGTCTGGGTACATGTCTGGGTTGCAGGCCAGGTTCCCAGTTGGGGGTGTGTAAGAGGCAACCACACATTGATGTTTCTCTCCCTCTCTTTCTCACTTTCTTCCTCTCTCTTTAGAAATAAATAAATTAAATAATATCTATCTGTCTATCTACACATCTTTAGGTGAGAATTAAAAGCAAAAGTAAAAGAATTTCCATTTGGTTCTTTTTATGTAATTCATATTCTCTACTTGATGTGACACTGCTGGTACATTTTTCTTCACTTCTTTAATTACAGTTTCCTTTAGTTTTTGAAATATATTTGTAATGGCCATTTTAAAGACTTTTTCTGTTAAATCAAATATTTTGTCACTCTCGCAGGCAGTGTGCATTACCCGCTTTTCCCCTGGTGTATGGGTCATGCCTTCTCTGCAGGTCTTTAGTTTCGTTGTTGTTGCAGTTGGAGACTGGGCACGTTAGACACGATGTGGATATTGTAGCAACTCTACTTGGCATCCCAGCCATCCACCAGGCTGTTATTGTCATTTGCTTGTTCACTCGTTTAGTAAATGGCTGGGTTATTTTAGTAACTAAATCTCCGCCCTCACAACCCAGTGCTGCACGGTGTGAAGCCTCTGATGTTGTTTCTTGGGGAGGAGTGGTGTTGGGCCCACACTCAAGGACAACAGTGGTTTCAGCAGAATCATAGTTGCTGACTGATTGCTCTATTGTTCTCCATAATGTCTTAGGGCAAAAATTGCTCCACAGACAAAGCCAGTCAAATTTGGGCTCCTTTGAAATAATAGTTAGAAAAGTCAGTGCTTGATATTTGTTCTGCTCCCAGGAGTTCCTCTCCCAGTTGTTTCTTTCCCATTGTTTCCTGAAAACTAGCAGGCCTGTATCTTCGTTGGCTCTAGAAGTCTCCCAATTGCTTTCTGCCACAACCTTCACTACTTCTTAGAGTGCCTTTAGGCTTGAACTTGCCCCTGCTCTGTTGTAAATGAAGCAAATTCCTTTGGGAAGAAATTGCAAAGTATCTATGGCCTGTTCTATGTATCTGTTCTATGGCCTACTTCTCCCATGCCCCAGTCAAAATCTCTGGGCTAGCACTCTGGGGCTGTGGGTGGGGACAATTGTCTGCTTCTGCCTTAGTGACACTCCTGCTTCATAGTATGAGTGCTGCGTGAGGGAGAAAAGACAGTAGCTTGAGGTCTTGGATTGCCTACCCTGTCATTGCTACCACCACCTCACCACCAGGGCACAGGCAGGGCACCACAGTTGGGGCCCCAGCACTTTCAGTGGTACCATGTCCAGCCTAGTGCCTCTATCCCATGAGTAGGGTCTGGACAACAAAGGGAACCTCCATGATTTAGCCTCAGCACCAAGTACCTGGGGCTAGGGTGAGAAATGCCGATGTCCTGCTCCTCCTGGGGAGAAAACCCTGAGTTGGGGACCCGGGGGAGGAAGCCCACCTTCTTGGCTGCAGTAGTCTGGAGTAGAATTTCTGCCTGGCGGAGCCAGGAGAGGGGAGGGAAGAAGTGGTCTTGGTTCAAAACCAAAGAATCTCACTTTTCTTACCAAATCTTTGACTTTCTTGAATAGATGTTTCTTCATTTGCTATCTGTCCTTAGAACCATTTCCAGATGATTTGTGTATGTGTGTGTTTTAACAATTTTCAGCAGTTTCACTG
Organism: Trachops cirrhosus; assembly: GCA_028533065.1. Lineage (NCBI taxonomy): Eukaryota > Metazoa > Chordata > Mammalia > Chiroptera > Phyllostomidae > Trachops > Trachops cirrhosus. The sequence continues at coordinate 7,468 of JAPYXV010006024.1, read as the reverse complement.
GGGAGCAGGTCCACGGGGCTCCTTGCACTGTCATGCCGGAAGTTGATCTTGCCACAGTGTTTGTTGAGATACGCTTGACTCTTAAAAAAATGCAGTATTGCAATATATGTCCATTTGAATGCAACTTAAAACATACATTTGGAGGGAGAACCAAAGGAAGGAAAATGGAAGAGAAATTCTATCATTTATCTGGGCATGACTATTAGCATCTCATTTTTATTTTAGATAAAAACATGAAGCAATATTTCACTGAAGCAGATATACAGAGCAAAAATAATGGAAATGAAAATATTTTCAACCACCCATCAAGTGTCAGAACTGAGGATTTTCTGCTTGCTCAGTGTAAACCTTTCTCCTCTGGGGAACATGGAACTAAAAGAGTCTCCACCAGACACTCCAAATGTCTCTTTGGTAATGAACATAAGGAACTTCTCATAGAGGTGGGAATTGGCAATGGGAACACTGTTACACAGGAAAATTCTCGGCTTACGAAGCATATGCTGTCGCTGTCACTACAGTTGCACTGACAATTGCAGCCCTGTGAGAAAGTATATGAGGATCACAGACACGTCACAGAGACTGACTGTCCCCTCCCGCACTGCTGCACCACAAGGAGCCTCCAGTCCAGGCAGCAGGGAGGAATCCCATGGTCTTTTCCCATTTCGGTCTAAGAGGCAGAGTCTTGCTCGGGGAAGCACCACAGTTAAGAGATTTATCTTTGCTTGCCAGACAACAAAAACTCAAATCCTGATTCAGTCACTTCCGGGGCTACGATTGAGTGTTTAAACCTGATTTTGTCTTAGGTTCTTTCATGTGAAAAAAAATAAAGATCTCAGAACTGACTGGGCTGGTTCAGCGGCTTGGGCGTTGTCCAGCAAACTGAAAGGTCACTGGTTGATTCCCTGGTCAGGGCACATGCCTGAGTTGTGGGCGTGCAAGAGGCAACCGAGATCAATGTTTCTCTCCCACATCAAAGTTTCTCTTTCTCCCTCCTTTCCCCTCTCTGCTCTGCACTGGGACTTTCACTGTGTCTCTCATCTTCTGACTCTGACTCAGTCAGCATCTCATTTTTTTAACCCAAAAGAATGCAAAGCCTCTTATAATTTTGTCAATTATACCTCAACATAGCCATTAAAAAAAAGCAGCGAAGCCCAGTGAACTCTAGTGGCTATGATATTTTGATATATCACGAATGTTTTGTGGAATGTTGCCTTGTCTCCTTGTCGCATTGAAATCATACTTATCTTTCAGACATATCATGTCTCATCTCCTTAGTGACGTCATTTGTAACAACTGCAGTCCTGACTTCTTCTGCAGACTTCTTCTCACAACCCCTATTTCAATAACTCCTATAGCAGTTATAATTTATTTTATTCTCCTTAGCTTTTGCAGACAAAATATTATAATTCTCCCCTCTTTTAGAAGGAAATATCTGAAATTAGAAATACAAATCCCCCTTTAAGAAGAGAATCAATATGGATTAAGGAAAAACTATGGAGGAACAATGAGCACTTTTCATTTATTTACTGCACAGCAGTAAAAGTTGTCTACTCCAGAATATTTACAACACCGCGTGAAGTGCAAAGCCCGTAAATGTTCTAGCTGGGCTAAAATCAAGCACCTTCATTCGTATTTCGTTGCACTATACTTTCTTCCTTCTCTTGTGTTTTCAGTCACCTGAAGGCTTCTGACCTATATGGTCTAAAAAAATAAAAAATCTACCAAAAGTATACTGAGCTGTCCCTGACTAGAGTGGCTCAGTTGGTTGGGCGTCATCCCACCAAGTGAAAGTTCGCTGGTGGTCCTCTTCCTGGTCCAGCGCGAGCCTGGGTTGCGGTGCGCTCCCTGGTTGGGGGCCTGCGAGAGGCAACAGCCAGTGTTCCTATCCCTCACACTGATGTTCCTCACCCTCTCTTTCTCCCTCTATTCTCCTCTCTAAAAATAAGTAAATATAAGTAAATACTTCTTTTTAAAAAGTATACTGAGCTATGTTTATCTCTTTTATTTATATTTTTAATTTAATCGTTATTGTATTTTTTCCCTACATTTATCCCTTTTAGAATGTAATTCCTAAACCTGGTTTGCATGTCAGTGTTTGTGAAACATATCTTTGGTAATTTCAGAAAGTTATAAAATGTGGCTAGTATAGAAGATAGTTATAGTTCATAAATTGTTCTTGCTGTCAATCACTTATACCTTAAGATATAAACAAACTTATGATAAACTATTAGTTTACATTCTTCTTTTTTCTGTTCCCACCTTGAGCTGGGTTTTTTGTTTTACTCCTAACATTAACTCAATACACACTTCTAATTCCATACAAGATGGACTCATAGGGACCAGATTTACTCTCCTACCCAAGAAAAACAAAAATGCACAAAATATGTGAAAATTACTAAAAAAGCAGTCAGTGAAGGATAATGCTCTCCAGGATACAGGAAACAAAGGAAGTGAGCTCTATGATTACTCCAGATTAATGCCCTATAAGAATTTTCAGGCTGCAGTGCAGGGAGCGGGACTCCAGGAAGAGTCCCAAGTTCAAAAGATGAATCTGAGAGTCTGGGGAGATCAAAGCTTCTAGAGTTCACAGGACAGAGTACCAGAGAGGAGAGAAATGCAGAGAACTCTGGTGATCTGCAGAGGGTGCCTTGTGAGTATTCAACTGAATAATGATAATCACATATCAGGGAATAAACTACCCACACCTGGGGAAAGCATCACTCAAGAGGATTAGAGGACACAACCCTTGCTCTGGTGCTCAGACGGGGACAGAAATAGTGTTTTTTCTTACCAACTAGACTGGAAAACCTCATGATTCATGGGGAATTATGTAGAGCACACAAAAAGATCTTGCTGCACTAGTGGGAATAACTAGCTCTAGACTGACCACTGTATCAGCCTTGACTAACAAATGTCAAAAGCAAGGCCTGAAAAGATAAAGATGTCTCTAACTAACTTAACTGCATCCCAGAACAAAGCTCAAGAATATGTATAAAAATATAGAAATATTCAGTATTCAACGAGGCAGAAATCACAATGTCTAGCATCCAATGAGAAAACTAGTTGACAGCTCTGACCAGTGTGAGTAAGTTGACTGGGCATTGTCCCACAAACTGAAAGGTCATTTGTTTGATTCCCAGTCAGGACACATGCCTGGGTTTCAGGTTTGGTTCCTGGTTGGGGCTCAGCCCCCTCCCTAGCCAGGGCATGGTGCCCAGTAGGGGTTTGTCTGAGAGGCAACTGATGGACATTTCTCTCTCACATCATTGTTTCTCTCCCTCTCTTTTTCCCTTCCTTCCTCTCCCTCTAATAATAAATGAATAAAATCTTTAAAAAAAATAAAAGAAAACTAGCAGAGACTTGACTTGAGGTGGTGAATACACAAAACAGTGTACAGATGATGTGTTGTAGAATTGTGCACCTGAAACCTGTATAATTTTGTTAACCAGTGTCACTCCAATAAATTCAATGAAAAAGGAAAAAAGAAAATTAGCAGATATGCAAGGAAGCAAAATCTATGACTCATAATGAGGAAAAAAATTAATCAGCTAAAAGCAATCCAGCCCTGGCTGATGTGGCTCCGTGGATTGAGTGACAGCCTGACAACTGAAAGGTCACTGGTTTGATTCCCAGTCATGGCACATGCATGGGTGGTGGGCCAGGTCCCCAGTAGGGGGTGTGTGAGAGGCAGCCAATTGATATATCTCTCACACATCGATGTTTCTCTCCCTTCCTTCCCCTCTCCTTAAAAATAAATAAATAAAATCTTTAAAAAAGCCCAGCAATCCAGAATTGACACAGATGTTAGAATTAACAAAGATACTAAAAAGGTAACAACTATATTTCATATGTTCAAAAAATTAAGTAGCCATGGACAATATAAAAAAAATTAAAGTGTTATACACAATAACCAAATGGGATTTACTCTTAGAATGCAAAAATGATTCATTACATGAAAAATTTTAAATTTTTTGACTTTAGAGAGAAAAAGGAAGGGAGAGAGAGAGACAGAGAAAGAAACATTGATTTGTTGTTCCACTTAGTTACGCATTCATTGGCTGTTTCTTGTATGTGCCCTCACCAGGGATTGAACCTGTAACCTTGGCAAATTGGGACAATTCTCTAACCAACTGAGCTATCCAGCCAGGGCCAGCATATAAAAATTAATCAGTGGAATACACCACAATAACAGAATGAAGGGGGAAAAATATGATCATTCCAACTGATGTAGAAAAGCATTTGACAAAATTGAACACCATTTTATGATGAAAAAAGTTAAAATACTCAACAAACTAGGAATAGAAAAAAATCTATCTCAATATAAGGAATGACATATGTGAGAAACTCACAGTAACATCATAATCAGTAGGGAAAAGACTTTTTGTATGTTGTAAATGTGAGATAATTTTCTATCTCTGGATGCTATTCTTAAAATTAGGGCTTCTGGTCAAGAAGGAGGTATAGGTATACAAGGCTCACCTTCTCATACAACCACGGCAAAAGTTACAAGTAGACTACAAAACAAATATCACCCAAAATCATCAGAAGATTGAACAGTATGGAAGTCCAATAACCAAGGAATTAAAGAAGCCACATTCATCCAGACAGGTAGGAGGGGCAGAAACACAGAGACGTATGGAGAGATACAGAGACTTGGAGATGTGGAATGGATGGTCCCACACCCACAGGTGGTGGATAAAAATCAGGAGGGATACCTCGGGAGCAAGGGATCACAGCTGCGCACTAGACTAATCAGCTTAGGGTTCCAGCACCAGGAAGTTAGTCCCCATAACTTCTGACCATAAAAAACAGTGGAGGTTGGGGCAGCAGAAGAAACTATGGGATTCTCAGGAGTCTCCTCTTAATGGGCCCACAACAGATTAAGGACTTACCCAGACTCATTTCCTCTGGGCTTCAGCAGCAGGGCAAGAGCTAGAAGGGCACCAGTGGCATATGGGGAAACATTGAAGTGTCTGGCATCAGGGCAAGTGCCAGGGAATAGCTTCCTCCCAGACAAAACTCCAGAGGCCAGGCAGAAGCATTATCCCCTTTCTGAGCCCTTCCCCACACAGAGCCACAGAGTAGCAACACCATATCAGAGACTCCATCGACCCAATTCACATGGGTTGTCCCACTGTGGAGATTACCTAAGGCTACACCCCATCCAATTTACAGGTGCACTTTTATATAATAAGCCGCACTGCTAAGACAGGGAGTCAAATCAGCCCTACCTAATACATAGAAACAAACACAGGAAGGATGCAAAAATAAGCAGACAATGAAATAGATCCCAAATGAAAGAACAGATCAAAACTCCAGAAAAAGAACTAAACAAAATGGAGATAAGCAATCTATCAGATGCAGAGTTCAAAACATTGGTTATTAGGATGCTCAGGGAACTCCTTGGGTACTTCAACAGCATAAAAAAGACCCAGACAGAAATGAAGTTTACACTAAGTGAAATAAAGAAAAGGTTACAGGGAACCAACAGTGGGGTGGATGAAGCCAAGAATCAAATCAATGATTTGGAACATAAAGAAGCAAAAAACATTCAATCAGAACATCAAGAACAAAAAAGAATCCAAAAAATATGAGGATAGGCTAAGGAGCCTCTGAGACAACTACAAATGTACCAAAATTTGAATCATAGGGGTCCTGGAAGTAGAGGAGAAACAGCAAGACCTTGAAAACTTACTTGAAAAAATAATGAAAGAAAACTTCCCCTATTTGGCGAAGGAAATAGACATACGAGTACAGGTAGCACAGAGAGCACCAAACAAGATGGACCCAAAGAGGACCACTCCAAGACACATCATAATTAATATGCCAAAGGTTAAAGACAAAGAGAGAGCCCTGGCTGGTGTGGCTCAGTGGATTCAGTGCCAGCCTGCAAACCAGAGGGTCGCTGGTTTAATTTCCAGTGTAGGGCACATGCCTGAGTTGCAGCCCAGGTCCCCAGTAGGGGGCATGTGAGAGGCAACCACACATTGATGTTTCTCTCCCTCTCTTTCTTCCTCCTTTCCCCTCTCTCTAGAAATAAACAAATAAATATTTTAAAAAGATAAAGGGAGAATCTTAAAAGCAGCAAGAGAAAAGCAGATAGTTACCTACAAAGGAGTTCCCATAAGACTGTCAGTTGATCTCTCAAAAGAAATTTTTCAGGCTAGAAGGGACTGGCGAGAAGTATTCAAAGTGATAAAAAGCAAGGACATACAATCTAGATTGCTCTATCCAGCAAAGCTATCGTTTAGAATTGAAGGGCAGATAAAGTGCTCCCCAGACAAGGTAAATCTTCACCAAGCTTTTATTTCATCATCACCAAGCTTTTATTATATGAAATGTTAAAGGGACCTGTTTGAGAAAAAGAAGATGAAAACTCTGAACATTAAAATGGCAATAAATCCACAATTATCAACAATTGAACCTAAAAAAACAAACTAAGCAAGCAAGCAGAACAGAAACAGAATTATAGATATGGAGACCATTTGGAGAGTTATCAGTTGGGAGGGGGAAAGGGGAGAATGGGGCAATATGTGCAGAGATTAAGAAGTACAAATTGGTAGGAACAAAATAGACAGGGGGATGTTAAAAACAGTATAGGAAATGGAATACCCAAAGAACATATATGCATGATCCATGGATATAAACTAAGGCGGGGGATTGCTGGAGGGACTGGGAGTTACCAGGTAACGGGGGGCAAAAGGGGAAAATTGGGACAACTGTAACAGCATAATCAATAAAATATATTTTAAAATGGAATTAAAAGCAAGCACTTTTTACTTTTAAATTATACTTTATTGATTATGCTATTACAGTTGTCCCAATTTTTCCCCTTTGCCCACTCCAACCAATCCCAGCCCCTCTCCCCTAGGCAATCCCCACACCATTGTCCATGTACATGGGTCAGGCATATATATTCTTTGGCTACTCTATTTCCTATACTGTACTTTACATCCCCATGACTATCCTGTAATCTCCAATTTGTATTTCTTTCCCCCTCCTCTCTTTTTTTATTGTTGTTCAAGTACAGATTTCTCCATTCCCTCCACCACTCCTACCCACCCCAGCCATCCCCACCCTCAATCCTACCTCACTTTGGCTTTGTCCATGTGTCGTTTATACGTGTTCCTTGAAGACGCTTCTCCTCCCCGCCCGCCCCCAATATCCCCTGCCACCTCTCCTCTGGTTATTGTCAGTTTGTTCTTTATTTCAATGTCTATGGTTATATTTTGCTTGCTTGTTTGTTTTGTTGATTAGGTTCCACTTCTAGGTGAGATCATATGGTATTTGTCTTTTGTCACCTGGCTTATTTCACTTAGCATAATGCTCTCCAGTTCCATCCATGCTGTCATGAAGGGTATGAGTTCCTTCTTTCTTTCTGCTGCATATTATTCCATTGTGTAAATGTACCACAGTTTTTTAAAAATTCTTTTTTAAAACATATTTTATTGATTATGCTATTGCACTT
>JAPYXV010006023.1:0-10095 GCA_028533065.1 Trachops cirrhosus | reverse complement strand
GGCCGCGCGCCCTCACGCCCCCCCACCCCCAGCAACGCGCACGCGCACTCACCGCCCAGTCGCGCTCGTCGCCCGCCTCCCCGCCTGCCCCCCGCCCGCAGCCTGGCTCCCGAGGCGCGCCCCCCGGCCACGGGCGTACGCCCTCCGCTCCCACGCCCTCCCCTCACCTCCTAGGTCCCGGGGCCGCCGTGCCGCACTTCTTCTCCTCTCTCCTCCCTCGCGGATGGTGGCAGCGGCGGCAGCGGCGACTCAGACCCTGGGGTCAGGGGGACGGGCACCCAGGCCGGAAGTGACCTTCCTGGCCGCTTCCGCCCGCGCCGCTTCTCCCCTCCCCCCACCCCCTCCGGCCGCCACCCCGTTCAAGCCGCTCCAGGATGGTGAAACCGCGACCCCCCCCCCGGCCGCCGCCCCCCCCCGGCTTGATGGTGTGGAGCCGGCGTTCAGGAAACCACTTCCGGGCGCATCTAGGATACGGGTCCTCCGGGCGCGCTCTATGGCGCGGTGCGCCGATGGGCTGCGGCCCCGCCCCCTCCCAGGACCGGAGGCGCGGGCTGGGCCCGTTAGGCGGAGACTTCCGGTGTCTATAGACTTGCCCCCTCTCCCGGAGCCGGGCTCTCGCGCCTGCGCAGTCCGCTCCCGGGCCAGCGGCGGGCCGGAGGTTCGCGGAGAGTGGCCAGGGCCGCTCGTGCCGCCCCAGGTCCTCCAGTCCTCCTCTCTATCATCATAACCCCTTCCCTGCCGATGCTCCTTGCAGTGACCGGCGCCTGCGTGCTGAGGGGACTGCCTCTGCGACCCTGGTCCTTTCGATAGTGGACAGAGCGTGCTGGCCTTAGGCGCCTTTCGTGTCCTCGTCTACCTCTCAGCCTCAGTTTCTCCATTCTGGAGTAATAACAGCGCGAGTGTCCAAGGGCTTTGCACGCATAAGTTCCTATTAATAACCTCTAATCTGTTCCCACTTTGCAGCTAAGGAAGGACAGACAGGTCAAGGCACTTGCAGAATGTCACAGGCCAATAATGCAGAGACCAGGCTTGAACCCGGAGTCCGGCTGCCAATGCTAACATTTAACTGTGGCTAATCAGACTGCCACCTAGAATAATAGAATATTGGTCACAGCCACTAGGATTCACCCCCTTGCCCCATGCAAGGCGGGCGATTAGTGAGCACCTGCTGAATGTTCGCCAATCTTGTTAGCATTCTTCTATACAATATATTTTAAAATTGTTTGCATCAGAGTGTCCTTGCAGGCTGGTCCCTGTAGTCCCTTTCCTGTTTTGTACTTGGACACAGCTCTCACCTAAGCGCCTGATGATTTGATCTATTACTATTTATGACCATTTTATTGTCATAAAAGTCACCAAGCTTGGGAATAGGAAAGGTGATGTACAATTCACTCAGATAACACCTTTCAAAGCCTTGATTTAGCGAAATGCTCTGCATAAGTGTGCTTATTTCCATTCCGGGCTCATAGTAAGGTCTCAGTGAAAATGGTATTGATTAGTGTTGCTCATTAGGAGTGTTAATTCTACTCCCGTAGACGCTGTACACCCCAAATTCTCTGTCAGCATCAATCATAAGATGTGCATTGTTGAGTGAACAGCATCCTCCAGGAGAGAAAAAAGAAACAGGAATGTATTAACAATGCATGGAAGTACAGCAAGGTACGTCTGTCTCACCTTCGGAAAGGTCACAAGGTAAATGTTTCAGTGCGTCTCAGAAGAGAGGGACTGTGCTGTGAGAATAATAGTCAACACAGATCATTCGCATGGACCTGAAGTTTGCACTGTGCAACCTGTGAGTCCAAAATACCACACACCTGTGCTCCTCTGAATCACATCATGGACAAGGTGCCTGCAGTGGCCCGGTGGTGGGAGGGCACAGCTTCCACCCTCACCTTCCCGTGCCCCCTCGTAGATGGTTAAATTGAGGACCTACAGGTGAAATCTTGAATCATGAGATGGAAGAGAGTGGACTGACAAACTACAAGGAAGAAGATAGGCCCTTGGTGGCTTCTGTGTCAGCTGAGATGTCACACGAGAAATGACTTTCTGATTTAAATTATGGGTCATTCAGCCCTGGACAGGTAGCTCAGTTGGTTAGAACATTGTCCTGATATGCCAAGGTTGTGCGTTTCATCCCTGATCAAGGCACATACAAGAAGCAACCTATGAATGCATAAGTAAATGGAACAACAAATTGATCTCTCTCTCCCCTTCCTCCCTCTGTCTCTAAAAATCAATAAATGAAAAAAAATCACTTTAAAAAAATCATAGGTCATTCAGAATCTTTCTTCGGACAGCCAAATCAATGTTGGGATGTTTCCCAAGCACAGGAAGGAGTTGCTGTAGAGATGGCTAATTCACCACCAAAACTAGCCCTTCCCTCCTGAAGGGTGGAATTAATAACTCCCAGAATGCGGCTCCTACCCAGGGGCTGCACTGAGCATGGCCTTGTGATTGCTTCCCACTAGCTATGAACCAGAAATGTGACCATGTGGGCACCTGGATCTCGGACTTCTAGCTACCAAAACTATGGGCATTAAATCTCTGTTGTTTATAATCCACCCAGTCAGTGGCATTTTGTTATATCAGCCACAACAGACTAAGACATGGGTGTTTTTCTTCAGGAAGCTTCCCCTGGGCTAGGCAGTAAAAAACAATGGCTAGACTCCCCTTTAGAGATTCAACAGCATCTGGACAGAATTGAAAGCCACAAGATTGAGTAAGATCATGGGGGGAGAGAGAATGGAACACTAGTAGGGAGAGAAGCAGTTCTATCCATGGCCATCTCTGGACTTCCTTGGGACTTTTCCCTCTGGAATTGAGAAAACATTGTATACCTCTCTGGGATATGACTTGGGAGCAATGGCAGCCTGTTTGTCACCATGTGGAGAAAGCCGGCCTTCAGAAGGAGAAAATGAAGCTACACAGAGAGCAAGACGTGGACAGAGAGACTAACTGGCTGAGTTCTAGTGCCCCCAATACCCTGAACCCCCCTGAGATGTGGGTGTCAGCTCACCTCTTAAGTGAGTCTCTGAAGATCCCCAGTCTCCCACGGCACTTTGTGCACCCAAAGCCCCATTCAGTGTTGAGATGAGGGAGTGAAGACCAGTTGGACGAGGTGATGTGTAAGCCTCCAGTATGGCTGCGTTTACTGACATCCCAGCTGCAGAGCCCAAGGAACAGCTCCCACTCTGAACCCCTCACAGTCCCCTCGTAGGTTCCTCCCATGACATCTCCTCTGCTGAGTGACAGGAACAGCAGTGGGCGGATTGGAGATGGAGAGTTTGCAGCTGTTGAAATACAAGTGCCAAGAAGTCACCTCACTCACGCACACACACACACATCATACTTTTCACAGTAAGTCTGAGACACGCTGGTTCCAGGTCAGCTCCAGCTATCGTGTGTTTGAATTCCAGACACACGGTAAGTAATTTTTTCTTAATATGAAACTATCCCGATGCCTATCCAAAATACCCATTGTTGGTTGGTTGGACATACAGATGGGACTGAGCATTTTTATTTGCTAAATCTGGCTGCCCTGGGTAGCGGACACTGTGGGTACAACTGTAACCCCATCCACCCTCTTTTCTTCCCCAGTTTCCTCAGATTTCCATGCCTCCTCTGTACGTGGGAGGGAGGGGGACAACTCCACCCCTGGATTTTAAAAACTGAGGGTAACACTTGCCTTAGGGCCAAGCTAATCAAAGTAAAATCCTATCCCAGCACCCTTACCTGGGTCCCAACTCATGCCAGTATGACAGATAAGTGTTTTGAGTGGGTTCTGGCAAATAAGCCCCCCCATCTCTCTTAATGAATAGGGAGATATGTGACCTGATGGTTAGAGCCGTGGCAGTCATTTTGCCACCATGAGGGATACTGGCCAGAGGACAGAGCCGCAGAATAGGCCCTTTGTGACATTTTTTGAGTGACTGAATCAAATTGATCTCAGAGCTGTCCCTTGCTCAGGACATTCCTGCTGACCAGTAAATCCTCCCTTGCACTGGAGCAAGTGGAGATGAGCTTCCCAGGACTAAGTACATCCCAACTAATATGGGCAAGAACTGCCTTGCATTCCAGTTCATGCAGGAGGAAACTGGCGATGGCAGAGAGGAGCTTACATGCTCAACGCCACGTGGTTGCCTTAATTCTGCACTTGCCTGACACCAAACGCTGTGCATAGAGCCATTTCCCTCATCACGCAATTTGGGGAAGCCCCTTCCTAAGGGGACACCCAAGACTTTCACATGTTCCAAGCACCTTCAAACTCACAATGTTACTTGAAGGAGGCAGGGGAGACCCTTGTCTTGAGTTTCAGACAAAAAAGCTGAGACTCAGAGAGGTTCAGTAGCATGCACATGGCCACACCTCAAGCGGTGAAGCTGGGATTTGAACACAGCTTGCTGAGCCCTTCCCCAGCTCCAAGCCACCATTCCAGTCTCTGTCCCATCCTCTCTGCCTTCATTCTCTCCCCACATTAGCCCCAGGAAGAGCTTTCTAACGCCCCATCCACAACACTCCTGTCAAGGAGGAAGTCAGAGCTGTTCACACCAGCCTCCAAGACTCTTCATCCAACCCATTCGTGCCCTGGGGTCCCCCACACGGACCCGCAAGGTAACACTAGCCTGTGGCCCTAGGAAGGTACTGGAGAGTTTCCCTGATGTGCTCCATCTCGTTGAGGTGTTCCCTCCACCTTCCACTGTCACTGCCAAGTTTCAGCTCTTGTCCCCCGACATACAAGAATTTAGACCAGGACACTGGCAGAAGGAAAGGCAGACATTTCAAGACTCTGCAGAGGGTGGCAACCCTGAGCTAGGGTCCCAGGTTGCATGCAAAGAGGGATTTGGAATATATGGGGTCAGAACGTGGAAACTGAGATAGGAAGCCTATAGGTGGTTGAGTTTAATTTAAAATTTTTTTTTTGTCCTGGTTGGTGTGGCTCAGTGGATTGAGCACCGACCTGTGAACCAAAGGGTCACCGGTTCAATTCCCAGTCAGGGCACATACCTGGGCCAGGTCCCCAGTTGGCGACATGTGAAGAGCAACCACACATTGATGTTTCTCTCCCTCTCTTTCTCCTTCCCTTCCCCTCTATCTAAATAAATAAAATATTTAAAAAAATAATAATAAAGCACCGCTTTTTAAAAAATCCCCAAGGGAGCCTGAATTGGCTATTGATTGCACTTTCTGTTCCCTAAAACTCCTCACACCCGAGATCACCAAAAACAAACAAATAAACAAAAACCCTCAAAGACTCCCTTAACTATAAAGCCAACTTAATAAGCTTTTCATTAATTTTAAAAACATATTATGATCCTGTTTGACAAGAGAAATATATGACAACCTCTTACACGTCAGCACATTTCAGGAGAAGCTGCTTCAGCAATTAGAAAATGTTACAAGACCATTAACGAGAGCTCCTAAGTGGTATAACCTGGTGTAAATACACTGTAAAACCTGTTGCTTTGCTCTCTGGGTGGTGGCATGTTCTCGGAGCTATGAAACATTCAACCTGAACACCCAGAGCCTGAAAGGGACCAAGAGAAGCTTCTCTCTCTCCTTGCCGAAGGGGTTCATTTCTAAAATAAATGCTCACGGCACATAAGATTCATGGGGTTGCTGGTGCTACGGCTGACCTGACCTCACACCTCCCTGGCCCCTGGGGTCACTGGAGGGCAGGTGAAGGGCAGCCCTGAACTCAGCCCCACTGGGGTTCTCTCTCCCGCTCTCTCTCTCTGTCTCCCTCTAATATTTTTTAAAGATTTTATTTATTTTTAGAGAGAAGGGAAGGGAGGGAGAAAGAGAGGGAGAGAAACATTAATGTGTGGTTGCCTCTAGCATGTCCCCAACTGGGGGCCTGGCCCACAATCCAGACATGTGCCTTGACTGGGAATGGAACCCACGACCCTTTGGTTTACAGGCCGGCACTCAATCCACTGAGCCACACCAGCCAGGGCTCCCTCTAATATTTTATACCCATGACTATATCTGTGTGTCTCTCTCTGTTCATCTATCTTTATCTCTACATCTAAGTCTATTGTATGTGCCTCTATCTTTATCTCTGTCTCTCTTGGGGCTGTTTTTGGATCCTCAGGAGCCTCTGCAGAAAGGCACTAACCCTCCCACCAGGTCTTCACATCCTTGAATCAGCAGCACTGGGAAAAGGCCACTTCACAGAGCATCGTGTACTTCATGTTTATCCACTTCGATCAGGATTTCTCTCTCTCTCTTCCTCACCTAAGGGTATGCTTATTGATTTGAGAGAGGAAGGGAGAGAGAAACATTGATATGAGAGAGAAACATTGATCAGCTGCCTCTCCTACACACTGGAGCAGAGATCGAACCCACAACCTTTGGGTATCTGAGTCTATGTTCCAACCAACTGACGCACCCAGGGCAGGATTCGCTCTTGAGGAAAGAAACTAAATGTTACTTGTAAGACATAGTCGGCCCTCTTTATAGGTGGATTTCACATCTGCAAAGTGACCTACTCGCTGAAATTTGTAAAACACCCACCCGGCAGACACTCGCACCCCTGAGCCTGTCAGTGTCGGCCTGACTCCTCCCTGTCGTAGCCTCTGCTCGCTGTCTCTGTGTCCCGGGAACAGGGTGTCTGATCAGGAGAAGACCTATCGCCTGGGCTGGCCCAGGGTCCTCCGGGAGCGGAGCCAGCTAGCGAGCAGGCCCCACCACCAGCCGCCGCTGGTCGCCAAACTTGGGTCTGGCTCCACCTCGGCCTCCTTTGGGGAAGGTGCGCCAACCAACCTCCCCGAGCCTCTGTAAACAGGGCCGAGACTTTGATCTGTGGGCAGCCCATCATTAAGCAATTCATTCACAATTTAATTATTCATTCTCGAGTGTTTCCTGGGGCTGGGAGAACCTGACTCAGGCTCCAACCCAGGCCCCCAGGAGTCCTCCCTGTGGGCTGCAGACCGACAGGGACTTGCCCTCCTGCCTGCGTTCACCTGCTCATTCATCATCCGTTTATCCACCAAACAGTACCTCAGCCTCCGGGTGCGTGCGGGGGCGGAGACCCGGGGGTGACCCCTCCCCGCCCTCCTGTACCTGCCGGCGTTGGAGCCCCACACAAAGAGAAACGTTAATTATTATTTTGGGTAATAATTATAGCGGTGCTACAGAGGAGCAGGCTGGCTCGGGTAGGGTGTGGGCTGCCAAAGGAATTCTCACCCCCCGGGCCTGGGAATTGGGGCGAGAAGCACTTTTTCTCAGTCGTTAACGCAGCAGGCCCCACCTGGGAGCTGGCAACACTGTTGTTTTGTTCAGGCGTCCGGTAGGCGGGCCAGACACGCCAAATAAATAGTGCAGGCACGAGATGGAGAGAGAAAGCGCGCTGGGGAAGCTCAGAGGAGGTGCTTCTCAGGTTTATTGGAGTGGGGGTGGGCTGGGAAGGCTTCAAAAAAAAAGGCGGTATTTGAACTCCGAGGGATGTAACAAGTTAGCTGGTGAAGAGGAGGAAGGACAGCCAGGGGGTCGCCGCACTTGTCATTGCACTCCTCATGCAGGCTGATGGTGTGCTTTAGTGCTGAAGAGATGGTGGTGTGAAAATACTGCACAAATCTGCAGGGCGATGTTAAGGAGTGGCTACTTAATGTGTGGGGCCCAGAGCAGATGAAAAAATGCAGAGCCCCACGTTTAAAAAAAAAGTTGTTAAGATTTTAGGATGCCCTGGCTGGGTGGCTCAATTGGTTAGAGCACCGTCCTGGATACACCAAGGTTGTGGGTTCGATCCTCTGTCGGGGGCACATGCAAGATTCAACCAAGGAATGCATCAACAAGTGGAACAACATATCAGTATCTCTCTCAAATCAATAAATAAAAGTTTTAGGAGCGTGGGCCTGCAAAGCAAACAGTCGCTGGTTCCTTTCCCAGTCAGGGCACATGCCTGGGTTGCAGGCCAGGTCCCCAGTAGGGGGCGCAAAAGGCAACGACACATTGATGTTTCTCTCCATCTCCCTCCCTTCCCTTCTCTCTAAAAAATAAAATCTTTTAAAAAAAATTTAGAAAGCAATTTCAGGATGGCCACAGAGAGCATTAAACTTTGCTTGGGGCTCTGGGCAACTGTCCATCCCACGAAATGGACCCTGGATATGCCTGTGACTTTTTGTCACTTCTGGGTTCAAGAACAGAGCGGCTCTAGGGGACTTCTTATTTCAAGTAAAGGAAGTTGGTAGGAAAGAGGTGGGCTCGCTCCTCCCTCCACTGGGGACAGCCTAATAACTCCCACAGTTCAAAGCATCATCCACAAACAGACACCCTCGGGCCACCTCTCTTTTAAGAGCTGGGAAAGCCTCGCCCACGAAATTGCCTTCGCACTCATTGGCCAGAATGGGGTCCCACCTCAGCCTCCGCCAGTCACTGGCAAGAATGGAGAGTCAGGCTCTGCGTAGGCCAATAAGCACGGCCCCTTTTTTAGAGTGGGCGGTGTGTGTGTGTGTGTGTGTGTGTGTGTGTGTGTGTGTGTGTGTGTGTGTCGGGGGGCGGGTCTCATTGTTTCCCTGGGACCCCGAGGGCACGTGATCTTCACGTCAGATGAACACATCTATCACCTGGTTTGCCCAGAGTGTCCCAGCTGGGTAGGGGTGTTGGGTGGCGGTCTTGCACACACCCACGTGCTGTGAGAGCCCGAAACTCCGGATGGACCCGGAGTCTGTATCCCCACCCCCACCCCCAGGGCCTGCCTACCGTCTGCCTCACAGGGGGCGCCCAGTACATGAGCATGGGACAGGACATTGTGCGGTCAAATCAGCTGTTTTCACTCCGTGGTGGGCGTGGGGATTCGACTTTGCATCCGCGTTGGGCTGGCTGGGATTAGTGCTCTGCTGTAGGTCAACTAAAGAATAACAAAGGTGTTGTTTCTGGTTCAGTGGGTCTGCGGCAGCAGCGGTGGGGGCTGATAATTTGCATTTCCAATGGTCTGCCAGGTGCAGCTCTGGGCACCTGACTCAGAGGCACGTGCGTGCGTGCGGCCCACGCGGTGGGCACAGATTTCATGTCCGGAGTGGTGCTGGGTTGAGGTCCTGCTGAACCCTTGCACGGTCGCTACAGGCACCCAGCCCAGCAGGACGTGGGAGCTGCACCCTCCTTGTCTACCTGGCTCAGGCCTGTGGCCCTTCTCAGGAGCGCCCTTTTCTCATTTGTGCAAAGGCACCCTGAGGAATTCTGGGATGGAAGGGGTACAATTATGTGGGCCTTTGCAGGCCAGGGTCAAGGGTTTGTGCTGGGCAGTTTTAAGCAAAAGAGTGACGTGATTATACTTAAGTTTTGTTGTAAAAGTTTTTATTTATTTTTGGACAGAGGGGAAGGGAGGGAGAAAGGGAGGGAAACATCAGTGTGTGGTTGCTTATTGTGTGCCTTCCAGTGGGGACCTGGCCTGCAACCCAGGCATGTGCCCTGACTGGGAATCGAACCGGCAACCGTTTAGTTCACAGGCCAGATCTCAAGCCACTGAGACACACCACCCAAGGCTCTGCTTGTTTTAAGAAGAGCCGTCGGATGGATGGACTAATACAGTGTGGCCCAGCCATACAATAGAATATTATTCAGCTGTAAAAAAAGATGGAAATTTTGCCCTGGCCAGGTTGCTCGTTGTAGTGTCGTCCTATACACCAAAAGGTTGCGGGTTCAATTCCCAGGTCAGGGCACACACCTAGATAGTGGGTTCAATTCTGTGGGGGCACATACAGGAGGCAACTGATCAATGTTTTTCTCTCCCTTTCTCTCTCTCTAAAATCAGTAAACATGTCTTCGGGTGAGGATTAAAAAAAAAACCCAGAAATTCCGACAGGTGCTACAACAGGATGAACCTGGACGATGTCATACTACATGAAACAACAGTCACAAAAGGACAACTATTATGTGACTCCCCAGTGTCCCCGGATGGGGACTGGCCTTGAGTGGGTCTGTCTCAGGCTGGCCTGTAGTGTGTGGGTTCTTGACTTTGTGCAGAAAAAAATTTCACAGCATGAGTCCAGGTGACTTTGAGAGGATGTTTATTGAAGCTGAGGATAATGACACTAAGGAAGGACTTAGGGTAGAAAAAGCAACAGGAGAGAGCCTAGGTGGGCTGCTTTGGCTCCC
>JAPYXV010006022.1:0-10096 GCA_028533065.1 Trachops cirrhosus | reverse complement strand
CGTCATGTCACAGACCTTTTGTTTCCTGGAGGGAATGCATAGGAAGAAAGGCTGCCTCGGCTGATAATGAGGAAACGTAAGGAAACGGTCAGGACTTCCTTACCACTTTATTAATTGCTATGGCTTTGTTCATCCTGATTCGCTCAGGACAGTCCGGGTTTATGCCTTTTGTTCTTGTGTGATCATTAATAGCACCCCTATACACTCTCAAAAGTGCTTATGTTTGGCCAATAAACTATAGGGTCATCCTCCTCACATGGACCAAAGAGTAGAAAACCTTGATCACTAGGGATGGTCCATGCTCCCTTACCATGTCTATATTTCCTGATGCTAGACCTCGATGCTATTAAGAAATGATGTCATGAGTAAGATATATGCAGAATAGGTAGAGGCGGTTAAATGATTCATAACTTCAGCTCAATTGAGCGGGTGGCTTGTATGTGGTCGGGGCTGTGCCTGGTGCCAACAGCAGGGACGTAAGCTCTGTTCTGCAGAGTTCCCCTCACGCGTGCAAGCCAGGCCTGAAAGCACACTTTCTTCCTTTAGTAGTCCTCCCTCATCCCCGTAATTTTATATGTGAATCAAGTTTGCGATATTCCACCTCTGGGCTTTTTTGGTGGGGAGCTTGAGTGGCAGTGTATCATGTCTTCATTAATACAATATCATGTTGTGAAACTGTTGAATCACATCTTTTCCCTAGGCATCAATTGTGTTGATGTCAGTGAAAAGTCGACACCTAGATATGAGGAACAAAAGAGATAAGCAATAGTGACATTTTTATAAAGGATGATGACATAATGTTTAGGCATTGTAATGTGTTGCCACCACCTAAAGTATCTTTTTTTAAAATTGTATATTATTGATGATGCTATTACAGTTGTCCCAATTTTCCCCCTTTGCCCTGCTCCACACAACCACCCGCACTCCCTCAGGCAATCCCCCCACCATTCTTCATGTCCATGGGTCATGCTAGAAATTCTTTGGCTACTCCCTTTCCTATACGGTACTTTACATCCCCATGGCTATTCTGTGACTACCTACTTGTACTTCTTAATCCCCTCACCTCTTCACCCATTCCCCCACACCCCCCTCCCATCCGGCAACCAACAGAACGCTCTCCATATCCATGATTCTGTCTCTGTTCTTGTTTGCCTAGTTTGGTTTTTAGATTCAGTTTCTGATAGATATGTATTTGTTGCCATTTTATTGTTCATAGTTTTGATCTTCTCTTTTTCCTAAAGAAGTCCCTTTAACATTGCATATAATAATGGTTTGGTGATGATGAACTCCTTTAGTTTTTTCTTGTCTGGGAAGCCCTTTATCTGCACTTAGAATCTAAATGACAGCTTTGCTGGGTGGAGCAGTCTTGACTGTAGGACCCGCTTTTCATGACTTGGAATATTTCTTGCCAATCCCTTCAAGCCTATAAGGTTTCTTTTGAGAAATCAGCTGACAGTCTTATGGGAACTACCCTGTGGGTAACTAATTTCTTTTCCCTTGCTGCTTTTAAGATTCTCTCTTTATCTTTAACCTTTCATATTTTAATTATGATGTGTCTTGGAGTGGACCTCTTTGTGTTCACTTGCTTGGGACTCTCTGTGCCTTCTGGACGTGCGTGTCTATTTCCTTCACCAAATTAGGGAAGTTTTCTTTCATTATTTTTTCCAATAGACTTCCAATTTGTTGCTGTTTCTCTTCTCCTTCTGGTACCCTTATGATGTGAATGTTGGACCACTTGAATTTGTCCCAGAGGCTGCTTACACTATCAGTTTTCTTGGATTCTTTTTCCTTCTCGTTCTGATTGGTTGTGTTTTGCTTCCTTATATTCCAAATCATTGATTTGATTCTCAGCTTCATCCATTCTAATGTTGTTTCTCTGTAAATTGTTCTTTATTTCAATTAGTGTATCCATTTCTGACTGGATGTTTTTATGCTGTTGAGGTCCTTGCTAAGTTCCTTGAGCATCCTTACAACCAGTTTTGACCTGCGTACCTGATACCTAAAGTATCTTGTATTGTATTTTCTATAGAAATAAAACAAGACTTCAGTCCAGAAGTACAAACCCCTTTGCCTTCCTGGCTTCCGATCCTGCTTGGATAGGAGATCTCGTGGCTGTCACAAAGAGCCATGTTGATGACATCATAAAATTTAATTGTTTGTACATTTTTAAATGGCTAAAGGAAGATACTGCCAGTCCTCGAAACAAATAGAGAAGCTGACGCTGAGGGTCAATACAGCATTCACAGTTCAGTGCAGAAAAGAGAAACTACCATACGTCTGGTAATCGGATAACATGTAATCTGGAGGATTAGTTGCATACTAAACCTTTGGAAAGGCCAGAGGAGCAGATTCTAGACTCGGCTTCCAGGATAGACCTCCAAAACCAGGTAGAAGTGATCCACTAGGGAACTGACAGCTCCGAGGTACCACTGAAGCAGTGAACTCAAGGACATTCCCTGTAACTGTGAACCAGGAATCAGAAAATGGATATCTAGAGACCGCCATTTCTGTAGCTGCCGTTAACACCTGCTTCTTTCCACCCAGGAAGCTGGAGCACGGCTTTGGGAAATCTCATGCTTCAGAGGCTAAGCTTGCCAAGAGAAACAGCCAAAGGGAGCAGGGAGATGGCCCATACCTCACTTCCACCCCCCAGATCCCTCACAAATACATCTACTTGGTGTAGGGTTGTGGGACCTAGCAAACAAAAATAATCCATGCAATGTACTTATACAAAAAAAACACCATTGTTTATCTGAAATTCAAATTTAACGGGTGCCCCCTATTTTATCTGATCACCCTAACTCATTAAAACCTAATTTATGTCCAAAACCCTAGATACATAAAAGCCTGGCAAACACATTTTTAAATTTCCAGCCTGTCCAACTAGAAGGAGAGTGGTATGGAGCTTTGGGTAAGCCGTGCTGTATATAGTATTAACCAAAGTAGATTTCCTACCACCAATGGCTAAAACCTTCCTGCCCCGGACACTTTTGCTACCATCTGAATATTTTCACTCTGCATTCTTGTGCTCTCTGAAACCCTCCCAATCTGTGATTCATTTGGTTTAACTCAGCTGTCTCTTTTTGAAATGTAAAAATCTTCCAGAATGTGAAAGTGGTCAGACCATGATCTGGGAATAGGGTTCTCAGCAGGTAGGAGAGGATTATTAGGCCTGAGGTAATAAATGTAGGGGTAGGAAAGGTTGGGCCCAGGAGGTGGAAGGAGGTAGGCAGATGCCCCTTCGGATCTCCTATGCTTACTGTTTGCAACAGACACATCCAGGATTCAGTGAGGAATCACACGTATTTTGCCGCGTGTAATGCACCCCCGTGTATACCGCACAGCCACGTTTCTGTGCGCATTACACACGGGATTATGCCCATGGTGTGTAATCATTATACCCATGTATAATGCGCATCCTTATTTTTCCCTGAAAAAATTGAGCAAACAAGTGTGCATTATACATGGCAAAATACAGCACTTCCTACAGCCCTTCTCCCTTTTGTGCCCCTAAAACATACACATTTCCCAAACCACATAACCCAAAGTAATGCTGTCAGAAGGACATAGGTCAGCCCTGTCAGAGGTCAAATAGCTCTATATGTGCTGGCCCGAGACATCTATGGCTATTGTTTCCGTGGACATTTGACTTTTTAGTTCTGAATCATTGACTTGCAAAGGACTTCTGGTTACAGACCCCTCTCTAAGTTAGGGACTGCTTTTACTTATTCCATGAGTAAAGATGTCAAAAGGAAGAATGCCGGATTTGCACCATGCTAACTAACTATTTAGTGAGAAAGAAATGTCAGCCGAGAGCATGACGAAACATACCGCCTCTCAGAGAAGTCAAGGCTGATGAAAAACAATCATGCGAGCACAATGCTGCTCTTCAGAAGCTCGGAAACTCTTTCCTCGCTCCCCATTTTCCCTGGGATTTTCTCTTCAGCATTTAACACAGTCGGGTAGTTCAAGTTTCAAGGCTACTGATTGTAACAGAAAATCAGTAGTAATTGGAAGCAGTGGGATGTTGGGAGAAGTAATAGAGGTAGCTGCTCTCCAAATTATCCGGCAGGACTTTCCATGGCAATGAAATCAAGCAGCGGAAGCTTGGCTAACTGAGTGCAAGCAAATAGTCCTACAGAGAATGGCGCAGTCTCTGCAATCCTTTTATCTCTGGTGGTGACTGGGAAGTAGGGGAATTATTGGCACACAGCTTTGTCCAAGGGTTGACGAGGGTTATTTAGCTAAAAGAAGTTATTGTCGTAGTGAAATCAAACTTTCCATGAATTGTTTGCTATGAAAGCAAATTGAAAGTAGCATTGCATCTTTGATAAGGGAGGCAAATTTCATTGATTAACCCGTGAGCTTTATTTGAATAAAGGAGACTTATCAATTGCTTTATTTCAGAGATACAGTGGATCCATTTTCCCTTCAAAAGTGCACGTTATTTTTCCTGGTGTCTTACTTGTGCCCATGAAAACATCATTGCACTTCAAAGCCCCACAACTATTTGATGACAAATTCTCACCATCAGTAAATTAAAGACCATGAAATTATTTTTACTAATTATATATAATTGAATTTCATACATTTAATGATATTTTAAAACACAGGAGTATCCTTGGTGAGTAGCTCAGTTGGTTAGAGCATCGTCCTGATACGCCAAGGTTGTGGGTTCGATCCCCAGTCAAGGCACATACAACAAACAAATAATGAATACACAAATCAGTGTAGCAACAAACCAATGTCTCTCTTTCTGTCTGTCTGTCTCTCTCCCCCCTCCCTCTCCCTCCCTCTCTGCCTTCCTCTCCTAAAATCAATAAATAATAATTTTAAAAATACATAGAAGTTATTTTGTAACCCCCTAAATCACAAGGATAAATTTGGTTCCATAGACTAAGTGTTGTGCCAAATGAAATATTTCATTTAGGCAAAGAGAAAAGTGCAGGAAAAAAATAGTGGAATCTGAATGCTCTATATAACTCAGATGCTATATGACATTTTTTTCTGTGAAATTCATTATGATATGTTTCAAAGAAAAAGCAATGAGTATATGGCGTTTAAAAGGCTCCGATCTTCTAAATGCTTCAGAACCTGTTTTGTAACTATGACCTTAGATCGAAAATCTGATCTTTTGAAGGATTTGACTTGCCCCAAGTGTTTAAAAATATATGATTTCCCCATCACATTATAGAATTAGCGATCATTTAATGAAGTACCAGCCCAGTGAAAAATCATTTCACTTCCTTTGGTAAATGCCATGATTCAGGATACTTATGATAGAGGACCTGGCAGCAAGGTATTCAGGGCTAGGGAAATTTCAAAGCTTAAAATCTGATATTGATTGTATGGCAAAGAACAGTCCAAGTGACTTTTGAAGTTCCTGAAATGGACTGCCAGAGGGAATGTTCTCTCGCTTTCTCCGGCACCAAGCCGTTTTCCAGGAGCTAGCATTTATCCATGCAGGCAGCGATAACCTGTGGTTTCTACTTCAGTAGTGATTGCACCTAAAAGCACGCGAGCAGGCCCTGGGATTTCCAGAGATCCACTTCTCAGGGCAAACAGGCCCTTTCTCTTGCAGCTTCCACCTGTCAGCGTGGCAGTGTGCGCCTCCGTGTGCCAGGCGCCGCTTGCCGTCTCCCACGTCTCAGAGAGGTGATGAATGGAGAAGGGTGCAAAAATCTGACTCACGTTCATGGACTTCTCTCTCTAATAGAGAAGCTTTTTTTCCCAAGCTTTTAATTTTTCTAATCAAGCCATTAGCATGAAACAAGGACATGTAATCTTACCAGAGTGAAATTGGGGTCATGCCATAGGCTAGCTGAATGAGCGCTCTGTGGCATGATGATGTATGGCCGCTGTACAGCACCGCCTTTACCGCATCAAATCTGCCCTTTAATTACATTTTAAATCTCATTTGAAGAGATTTTATCATTATGGAAATTGCTCTGTAAATGTGCCCTTGATGGGACCCAATAAAAGTTAGCTGAGAAGAATTGGGGACAGAGGAGATGGATCAGCAGCTAAAACATTATCATCAGATGGAGTTTTCCTGCCTTCGGGCAAAACGGCCCGTGCAATAACAGAAAATCTTCATTGACTCAGAGGTGTGTTTTGCTCAGATTACTACAGCGCGCTTGGCCCGCGCCGCTATCACTTCTTCAGGAAGCGGAGGGAAGAGCTCGGCTCTCCAGCTCAGTGGGCCTGTTTTCCCTCAACCTCAGAGGACCCCTTGAGTGTGTAGGCGCCGAAGTGAAGAATAATATATTTGCCTCGTGCTCCTCACTCCGTGCATGCATGCAGAGCAGGCCTAAGGTTCTTTAAATGAAACATGACTTTCTTTTCATGAAATAAAGAACACCTCTGCTTTCTTCTCGGGGTCATTTAAACATATCTGTACTGCTGGGTTCTGGAAGGCATGTGAGGAGGATTCTTAGGTCAAGAGTAAAGTCAAAAGGTTCCTTTCTCTACAACAGGGATTGTCTCCTCGATTTGTGTAGCACAACTGATTTGAAGTTTTCTTTTAAGGCTGTTCTTTTTTTTTTCTTAATCTCACCCAAGGACATGGTCCATTGATGGGGGGAGGAAGAGAGAGAGAGATATGAGGGACAAACATCCATGTGGGAGAAAAACATGGATTGGTTGACTCCCATATGTACCCCTCAATCCCACAACCTAGGTATGTGCCCTGACCGGGGATCAAACCTGCAACCTTTTTGTGTACAGGGCAGGGCTCCAACCAACTGAGCCACACCAGCCAGGGCAAACCTATTCTTAATTATCTCTTTCCTTGATCTCTTTTTTTAGGATTTTATTTATTGAGAAGGGAAGGGAGGAAGAAAGAAAGGGAGAGAAACATCCATGTGTGGTTGCCTCTAGCACATCCCCAACTGGGGACCTGGCCCACAACCCTTGCATGTGCCCTGACTGGGAACCGAACCAGTGACCCTTTGGTTTGCAGGCCAGCACTCAATCCACTGAGCCACACCAACCAGGGCTCTTTCTTTGATCTTAAAGTGCAGGAGCCAGAGACCCTAGAGCCATAGCTACACTTACCCCAAGGCACAAACTTTTGTGTCCTTCCCCAGGGCTGTGGCTGAATGTACCCTTTCTTCCATGTTACTTACCTACCTGCCCCTCTCTTATTTCCCTAGAAGTTGACAGCTCAGAATGGGAAAGGGCTGGGTTACCTGAACATCCTCAGAGTGACAGGAATTTTCTTGTAGCACCCAGGGACTGCCCTTTGATATGCCACAGTCCCCAAACCTTGTCATTTTGCACCTAGGGTCACTGTGACTAATTCCATGACGCATAAGTAAAATCACACTTCAGTGCCATTTTTCAGTGTGCTGTTCTTCCTGAGAGTTTTCCATTAAAATGGTGCTTGAAAGCTATGCTGCCTTTATTTTTTATTTTAATTTTATTGATTTAAGAGAGAGAGAGAAAAAAAAACATTGATTCATTGTTCTACTTATTGATGCATTCATTGGTTGATTCTTGTATGTGCCCTGAATGGGAATCCAACCTTCAACCTTAACATACTGGGACAATGCTGTAACCAATGGAGCTACCTGGCCCAGACTCTACATTGTCTTTATTAATTCAATATATTTCTTTAAGATGGAGGTGACAGCTAGCAGCCAGCATGCTGCATTTATTCCTAGTGGATCTCGGGAGCCATGCAGTTATAGGTCATAGTATGTGTTTATGAATATTTGTGTAGGTTTCTGAGGAGAGGATCAGTCATTTTTGCAAAGGCAGTCATGACCTTTAGTTCAGGACCCTTATGCTAGACCAGCGGTCCATTCCCAAAGTGCCACAGTCCCTGGAGCAGTATCAGCCTCACCCGGGAGCTTGTTAGCAATGCAGACTCCTGCGCTCTACCACAGACCCACAGAATCCTGAACCTCAGGGCTGGGGCCCAGCCTGTGTTTTCATAAGCGCTGCAGGTGATTCTCAAGCTTGCTCAGGTTCGAAAGCCACTGTGTTAGACCACGTTCACAGGTACATGTGGATGACACAGAGCAAACAGAACCTTCTTCCCTGGCCCACTCAGACCTTCCTGCCTGGCCCTATAGAATCACTCACCTCTGACGCATATTCTTATATCGCCTTATCTTCACCATCACACATGCTCTTGTCCCTGCTGCAAATTCATTCTCCCACTTCTTTCCCCGCCAGCTCCTTCTCTGCCATAAGACCTCACTCAAATGCCATCACTTGTGCGATGCCATCTATGAATCTTGGTGACAAAGCTAACTAGTCTGTGTTCCCAGAGGGCTATGTCAATGTAAACATTACTGCACGTTACCCGGCTTGTGTGTTTACCTAAGACTTTTTTGGGAGCCTGTGGGACTCTTGAAATAAGAAACTCATATGTTGTGATTCTATGTGTGTTTTTAGATGCAGTTTAGGGGAGGGCCCCCCATCTCTCTGCCAGTCCACAAAAGGAAACAGTCAAGAAGTCAGAAAGGACTAGAAGTCTGACAGTACCCAGTAGACGGGTCTTTCAGCAAGTCTCCTGATTTCCTACTCGAGATAGCATGAATAATTAGGTATCACCCATACTGGCTTCGCAGTCCTTTGTGGATGAGAGTTTCTCTCTGTTAAACTCTAAGGGATTTCTGACAACTGTATAGTTCCTCTACCCCTGTCCGAAAAGAACGGGCCGAAAACATCCATCCGTGGGAAAAGCAATGTGGACGTGACCTATTTACTACGTCTGTTTCTTAGGGTGGCCTGGCTTCTTAATGTATACTACAGATAAATGACAATGATGCAATCCAACTAAAACTTTTCCTTTTTGATGCAGGACACTGTGAGGCAGCTTCCTGATGTTCTTTAATGGATATTACAACGCAGTTCCCATGTCAAAACTCTTCTGATGCAAAATAATCTATAAAGGCATCCTTTTCTCTTTTTAAAACCGTTTTTATTTTCCAGTTACAGTTGACACGCAACATGACGTCAGTTTCACGCGTACAGCATAGTGATCAGACCCCCACATAACTCACAAAGCGACCACCCCTGTAAGTCCAGCAGCCATCGAGCCCCGCGCAAGGCAGCCTTTCTCTATTCGTGTTATTATAACTCATATAACTTATCTCGTGGGCATGGAGAAACCTAAGCCTTCCCAAGGCTCACTCTCCTGCAGATAGTTTTTCAAATCTCCACGTTCTCAGATGAAAGAAGCGTTATCTCCTGGCCAGCGGACAAGAATGCCCTGGGCCCACTCAGCCACACTGTCTAGGTTCTTTAGGATGTTCTGAACTCAGCAGAATGCATTGGGGAGGATAAGTAGGCGTACGATGGAAAACTCACGATTGGGTTTCCAGCCTCCGCACAGTGGGTTCTAGAAATGAAGAAACAGCCCTCACTATTATACCAGTTTCATTTGTGTCTAGCTTCCTTTGGCAGATACACCAGTGTTGACTACCTTTATATTAGTGTCCGCAGGCATAATGCCTATTTTTCCGTCTCCTCGTGCATTGAATAAAGAGTAACACCACCCACCCTATCCCATAAGAAAAGCAAAATACGGTGATGTACTCCCTAAACGTGCACGTGCATGCGCACACACATGCACACACCATTACACCCTCCAGAAGCAATGTGTTCTACTTGGTATTAGACAGACATTAACTCACCAAAGAACACCAGGGAATCGGTCATGATTATGCCGGCAGGACTTTAGTTACCATGATTATGCTAGAACCTTCTTTAGCATTCAAATTTTGTGGATACCTAGCATTCATTTTAAAGGTAATGTCTCTAAGCTTTAGGGTAAAAAGTACCCACATTCTTAACAGATAATGTCGGAATGTTTTATATAGCTCTGGATTGTGTTTAAAATCATAAAAACAGTCTCCCTGTGAGTTTTCCTGGATGTGGCTGAGCCCGTCAACCAAGGTGTTTAAAAAAAGGGCAGATGCAGAAGAAATCAACCTTGCTGACACCTTGATCTCAGATTTCTAGCCTTCAGAATTGTTTAAGTCGGCGCACCCGTGGACCCGGAAAAGCCCAGGCACTCCCCGGGACCCGTGAGGCCCAGGCCCCGCAGGTAGGAGAAGTGAGCGCCCCTCGGGACCCAGAGACT
>JAPYXV010006021.1:0-10096 GCA_028533065.1 Trachops cirrhosus | reverse complement strand
GTTTCAAATTGTTGCTTTGACTCCTGGTTTCCTTCCTATCACTGTTGGTTACCTGAAAACATTGCTTTATTTCATTTTGGGTATCCTTCATTTGTTTTTTCATTTTTTGACCAAGCTCAATCAGATCTGTGAGCATTTTGTTTACCAGGGCTTTAAGTTCTCCATCAGATAGGTTGGCAATCTCCTCATCACTCAGTTCCCAGGTTTTGCTCTGTTCTTTCATTTCTTTGTCTTGGTGCAGCTGATAGGTTGCAAGGGGGTGGGGCCCTAGGTATTCACCAGGGCAGGGCAACCCTCCTTGCTGCACTGCAATGCTGCCTGTGGGGAAGGGCCAGAGAGGGAAGAGTGTGGCTTGCCTGCTCATCTCTAGCACACTTTTCAACAGACTACTGTGTGAGACTGGGAGTTTCTCCCAAGAAGGTAACCCCAGCCATAGGCCACAATCAGTTCTGAGTCAAAGTTTCCCCCTTAAGTCAGCCCCTCCCATACGGCCCACTGAATTCGGCAGCCAGCCCCACCCCCAAGGTCTGCTGGGTTGCTGTGGTTTTTCTTAGTTGACCCATGTGGTCTGCCGCCTTACTGGTCTGGTTGTTCTGGTTGATTTTTTCTTTAATTCCTTGGTTGTCAGAGTTCTATGCAGTTTGATTTTCTGGAATTTTTGGTTGTTTATTGATTTTAGATTGGTTGTTATCCTCCTTTTGGTTGTGCCATGAAGTGAAGGGTTTCTACCTATGTCTCCATCTTGGCTGGAAATGTGTATGCCCTTTTTACTGTGTTCCTGGATGAGGTTTGCCAATATTTTATTGAGGATTTTAGCGCTTACATTCATCAGCAATACTGGCCTGTAGTTTTCTTTCTTTGTTGTGTCTTTATCTAGTTTTGGGATTAAGATGATGCTGGCTTCATAAAAGGTGTTTGGGAGTCTTCCCTCCTCTTGCATTTTTTGGAATAGTCTGAGAAGTATAGGAGTTAGCTCCACTTTACTTGTTTAGTAAAATTCTCCTCTGAAACCCTGTGTTCAAGAGCTTTTGTGTGCTGGGAGTTTTTTGATTACTGCTTCAGTTTCATCATTTGTTATCAGTCTGTTCAGGCTTTCTGCTTCTTCATTCAGTTTTGGGAGCTTATTTTTTTGTTGAAATTTGTACATTCCACCCCTATTTTCAAATTTCTTGGCATATAGTTGTTCGTAGTAATTTCTTACAAACCTTTGTGTTATTGTTTTATCCGTTGTAATCTATTGTTTTTCATTTCTGGTTTTATTTATTTGGGTCCTCTCCCTTTTTTTCTTGATGAGTCTGCTTAAAGGCTTGTCGATTTTGTTTGTCTTTTCAAGAACCAACTCCTGGATTGATTGATCCTCTGGATTATTCTTTTAGTCTCTGTGTCATTTCATTCTGCTCTGATCTTGGTTATTTACTTCCTTGTCCTCACTCTGGGCTTTGTTTGTTGTTCCTCCAGGTCTTGTATGTGTAGCATTAGGTTGTTTATTTGAAATGTTTCTGTCTTTTTTAGGTAGGTCTGTATCGCTATGAACTTCCCTCTTAGGATTACCTTCCCAGTTTCCCATAAGTTTTTGGACTGTTGTGATCATTTTGATTTGTTTCCAGAAATTTTTGATTTCTTCCTTGATCTCATTATTAGCCCATTCATTATTTAATAGCATGCTACTCGATCTCCATGAATTTGAGTGGTTTTGGGTTTTTTCCTTGAGGTTGGTTTCTGGTTTCAGGTCCTTATTTCTGAGAAAATGCTTGTTATGATTTCAATTTTTCTTGAATATATTAAGGCTTGTTTTGTGTTCTATCATGTGGTCTATCTTTGAAAACATCCCATGTGCATTTCAAAATAAAGTATATTTTTCTTCGTTGGGATGAAAGGTTCTATATAGTTCAGTTAAGTCCATTTGTTCTAGGGTATTGTTCAATGCCAAAATATCCTTGTTGATATTTTCTTAGGAAGATCTATCTATTTTTGACAATAGGGTGTTAAAATACCCTTGTATAATTGTGTTGCTGTCCATATCTTTCTTGAAGTCCTCCAAGATTTTGCTCATATATTTATGTGCTCTTATGTTCGGTGCATATATGTTTAAAATTTTTCTGTCTTCTTGATGGATTATTCCCCTTAGTATTTTAAATTGTCCTTCTGTGTCTCTTTTTATGGCCTTTGTTTTGAAGTCTATTTTATCTGATATAAGTGTCGCTGCCACAGGTTTTTTATCCTGTCCATTTTCTTGGAATATTTTTTTCCAACCCATCACTTTCGATCTGTGTGGGACTTTTCTTCTGAGGTGAGTCCCTTGTAGGTAGCATATGTGCAGTGATGTTTTCTCATCCATTCATCTACACTGTGTCTTCTAATTGGAGCATTTAATCCATTAACATTTAAGATTATTATTGACAGGTAATTGTTCATTTTTCCCTCTGTGTACTTGTGTTTTCTCTTTTTCACTGTATACTTTCATCTTAAAACAGTTCCTTTAACATGTCTTGCAATGCTGGTTTCGTGGAGGTGGATTCTTTTAACCTTCTTTTGTCTGGCAAACTCTTTATATCACCTTCCATTTCAATTGAGTGCTTCCTGGGTAGAGTAGTCTTGGTTGCAGGCCTTTGCCTTCCATTGGAATATTTCTTGCATTCCCTTCTGGCTTGTAGTGTTTCTGTTGAAATATCAGCTGCTAGCCTTATGGGAGCTCCCTTGTATGTTACTTCCAGCTTCTTCCCTGTTACTTTTAAGATTCTGTCTTTGTCTTTAAAACTTGGCATTTTAATTATGATGTGTCTTAGAGTAAGCCCCTTTGGGTTCATCTTCATTGGGACCCTGTGTGCTTCCTGAACTTGTGTGGCTTTTCCCCTCTCCATGTTCGGAAAGTTTTCTGTCATTATTTTTTCAAACATGTTTTCTATCCCTTGTTCTTTTTATTCTTCTGGCATTCCTATGATTTGAATGTTATAGTGTTTCATGTTGTCTCACAGTTCCCTTAAACTATCTTCATATTTTTTTAGCTTTTTTTGTGCAGCTGCTCTACCTGGGTATTTCTCTCTACCTTGTCTTCTACCTCATTAATTTGGTCCTCTACTTCATCCAGCCTGCTTGTAATTCCTTCTAGTGTATTTTTTATTTCAGATATTTTATTCTTCATTTATTCCTGGTTCTTGTTTATATTTTCTATTTCTTTTTTCATTCTGTTGTAGTTCCCACTGAGTTACTCGTAGTTGTCAGTGAGTTCCTTCAGCATCCTTATTACCATTCTTTTTAAATTCTGTATCTGATCAGTTGCTTGCCTCCATTTCATTTAGCTCTTTTACTGGGGAGTCTTTCATTCCTTTTGATTGCAGGTCTTTTCTTTGTCTCCCCATTTTAGGTGACTCTTTTTGTTTTTTTTTCTGTGATTGCTGATTTTCTGCTTTACCAGCCATCTTCAGAAGATGAACTTCTGTGGTAAGAGTCCTGCCAAACTCAGTGGTGTGGTCTCTCTGACTGCCTTATCTGGATGTTCTAAGTTTGCCCTTTCTTCCATTTGTGTGGGCTCTCTTGTTTTTCTTGAGCTTTACTTGTTGGTGGCTCCTTTGTTGCTGGGTTCTCCCCTCTAGTGTGTTTGGTGGTATTCACCCACCTTGTCTTGTATGCTGTTGCACAGGTGTTGGTTAACAAAGCAGTATTAGTCAACAACCAAACCTATGCCAGCAAAATGAACCCCCTTACCATATCAGCACTCTCAACCACAATAGAACTAAGATTAATAAATGTGAATGGGGATTGCAGATATTATATGAGATGACATAGAGAATATGAGATGATTATAAGAGGAGAGATGTTGTGCAGTAAGAAAGATGAGATTTGATAAGACATGGAATAGAACTGATGTAAATAAATGGAGAGAAAGCAAAATTTACAATCTAAATATAACATCAAAGGGCTATGGGACCAGTGGAGTAAGAAGAGGGCAAAGTATACTATTAAATTTGAAGTAAAATTGAAAAGGTACTGGACCAATGGGAGCAAAATTTAAGAAAATTCACAACAGAGTCAATAGCAATGCCAGTTTAATGAAATTTAATGCAGATGGAACAGGAATGAAAATATTGTCAAAAAGTGAAAAGTGAATATGAGGTGTCTAAAGTAAAGAAAAATGATTTTGAGAATGTGGGAAGCAAACTAATAAGAGTAAGGAGTAAAGCCCAGGTTGAGAGAGGGGAAACAAGAAAGAGAAAGGGGGAGGGAGAGAGTAAACAAGATTAAATTCTTTACTCAATTGATCAGGGTCAGGGTGAAGGTGAAATACAGTAAGACTGCAGGAGACTGTTCTATGGGATTTGAAGTACTAACAAGTAGTGAACAGATAGGAGATCCTCTGGAGAAGTGTAGCAATGACTACCATATTTCACTCAACTAGCCACTTTTTATAAAAGGTACAATAAGCCAGGTGGCGAAATTCAAATATCATATGATCTCACCTATAGGTGGAACCTAATTAACAAAACAAAGAAGCAAACAAAATATAATCAGGAACATTGAAATAAAGGACAAACTGGCAGTAACCAGAGGGGAGTGAGGAAAGGGATGGAGGAAAATAGGGGAAGGGACATCAAAAAACATGTATAAAGAACACATGGACAAAGCCAAAGGGGGTGGGTTTGAGGATAAGAGGCAGGGACAGGTTGGGCAGTGGGGCATGGTGGGAATGAAAGCAAGAAAACTGTACTTGAACAACAATTAAAAATAAGATATTTGTTAAAATAATAAATAACCCCCCCAAAAAGGTGAAAAGGAGATAAGACTCTTATTACAAGGAGAAAGGAATGTGAGTTGACTTTAAAAAGCAGAGTGCTTATGAGAGGTTAGGTGGTGAGTTATAATAAGAGTAAGAGATAGAAAATTAATGTAGTGTGTGAGAGAATAAAGTTCACCACAACACCAATAAAGCTCAGGAAGATGGCAAAATAGATTAAGACCAGGGAAAGATGCTGTGTGGGTTTTGGAATAACAATAGTATGATAAGAAACATATAATCTGAATAAAAAGAATAAAAAGTAAAAGAGCAAAAGCAGTGTGTTATTAGAATACGAGTGAAGTAGAAGAAAAATTAAAATGCAGTATGAAAGGGAAAATGAAGTAAAAAAAATCAAACAATGAAATCAAACAAAGCAAGAAGACCTAATTAAATGGAAAGAAGAGAAAAAACATGCAAGTTCTAAAGGATAGCAAAGTGAAATTTGTCTCAGTTGTTGGTGTTCACCTTCTGACTTCGTTCTGGATTGTCTCTGGTTTTCTCACAACTCCAAGTCTTATTGTCTTACTTGTCCTTTTTTATATGTCCTCTGCAACCTTTGGCTTCCAAACATCATATCAGTGGGAATTCTGTTGGCTGTTCACTCTGTTCTTCAGAAGATCAGCTAAGTGTCCCAGTTGGGTGCACAGGCAAGTGTGTTCAGCTCTCACCTACCTCACCACTATCTTCCCAATCTCTACAGCAGTCACTCAGGTCCTCCTTGGAAACCATGAAGAGTCTACTCTTTTCCTTCCTACCAGCCAGATAAAGAACTATCTCTCTATTCCACACAGGCCCCAAATAAACTTCAAGAAAGTACAGCACATGCAAAAAATACGTAAGGCTCCAGCTTTGGTAGTTGGGTGCGTTTTTCAAAAGTCTTGTTCTTATTTGTAACCAGTGATATATCTATGCTAATATAGTTACTATAATGCTATATATTGTAATATTAATTTGGCCAATAACACAGTCTAGATCCTCCTAAAAGAACAATAGTAGTAATACTATACAATACAATAGTAGCAAAAACATTTAATATGGACTCTCTCATTTAATCATCTCAGTAATGTCGTGAAGTATTATTACCAACCTATCATTTTAATCAATTACTCTAGTACATTGCACTGACTCCAGAAAGGCTTCATCATGTGATGCTGCCATCTTATAGCAATGTGCCTCGAATGAGAGGAACGTAATCATCTCAGCATAAATCATCATCACTCCTGGAAAGGCATTTTAAAATGCTTCTAGATATGGTTTCAGCCTCCTCACTAAAGAATAACAACTTTGCTATTTTGTACTTTTATCTCATGAAAAGATAATGCTTCATATTGTTAACACAGCTCAATAAAATGTCATAGAGTCTGAAAACCTTGTGGCTAGACCACAATGATATTTATATGGGAACAAGAAAGAGTTTCCATAAAAAAGAAAAATACTACTGGAACACAGTTGCTGGACTTTCTCTTGTGGCTATAGCTCAGTCCCAGTCAATGCATCACTTCTAGAATTCTGCAGGAATTAATAGAAGTGAAAATAATTGCTATAAGGCAAGTAGTTTCTTTGGGGGTAGGGGTGTGTGTGTGTGTTTGGTGTCTGTATGTAACATAGGAGTGTGAACATGTGCTTCAACTTGTC
The DNA here is from genome assembly GCA_028533065.1 of Trachops cirrhosus. NCBI lineage: Eukaryota > Metazoa > Chordata > Mammalia > Chiroptera > Phyllostomidae > Trachops > Trachops cirrhosus. The sequence goes on along the minus strand of JAPYXV010006021.1, from coordinate 3,687 downwards.
TGTGTAAAGTCATTTTATGTTGTTTTTCTTTTGACTAATAAATGGTGAGTCAGAGTACAAATTCTGGTATCTGGAAACATATACATTTAAAATGTGCTGGTTTAAGTTACCTCTGACCAAGACAAACTTAGTTTGTGTGAGATACTGGATATCTTCCTGGAAAGCCAATTCAGCCCTGACCAGGGTGGTTCAGTTGCTTGGCCATTGTCCTGCAAGTGAAAGGTCACCAGTTCAATTCCTAGCAGGGGACATACCTGGGTTGTGGGTTTGGTCCCCTCCTGGGGCACATGTGAGAGGCAATAGATCAATGTTTTTTTTCTCACATCCATATTTCTCTCCCTCTCTTTCTCTTCCTCTCTCTGAAAAGAAAAAATAAAGACACTTCAATTGTGTTTCAGTTATACCAAAATGAATTTGCTGAAAGGCACCAAATAACTTACTAGCAATGCTTGTTGAATTTAGAACCAACATTCTTAATTCTTCTGTAAACTTTTACAACTTTTTCTCTCTTTGATATTTCTCGTCAGTGGGTATAACAAGACTAAAAATGGAAAGGCTTATGCTGACAACTGATCTCTTGGTTAGCAAGATATGTACCATGGACCAGTGAGAGGTTCTCAGCAAATTTGATAAGTTTGACAAGTTTGTTTTTGCTGGTTTTTCATTCTTTTTATTTTGTTTCTCCCCTACTTATAATCTTCTTGTCATATCCTTTTGATGACCCCTTGTCAAGTCCCTAGACTAGTGCAACTGTGCAGAGCTGGGTAGACTGGGCACTTCACAAGAGCGTTGTACGTAAAGGGGGTACCAGTTACATTGAATACATCAAAGGTTTGTACATTTTTTACAATTTTCTGAAAGACAGCACTAAAATTTCTTGTTTTAAACAAATCAGTATACTATTAATTTTTTCTGAAATAGAAATACTTCCTCAGTAAAAGGAACTTTATAGTTTTTCATTTGCATAAAAACACCGTTTTAACTAATAGCAGCCCTGGTCTACATTTTTAGTCCCCCAACTGCTCTTCCATAACATATTATAATTCTGAAATTCTTCTACAATCCTCATGACCCTTATACAGTATGGAGTCAGCCCTCCATATCTGGGGTTTCACATCTGGGGACCAAAGATATTTGAAAAAACAAAAGAAAAGGTCTGTTGTTGTTGATGTGTATTACGTAGTTAGGTCTATGGTGGTTGCCTCTGCACTGAACATAGACAAACTGTCATTATTCCTTAAATAATACAGTATAACAACTATTTACATAAAATTTACATTGTGCTAGGAATTATAAGCAATATGGAGATGATTTAAAGTATAAGGGAAGATGTATATAGTTATTTATATACAAATATTATGGCACTTTATATAAGGGACTCAAGCATCTAGAATTTTGGTATTCACAGGGTAGGGGGGTCCTGAAACCAGTTCCCCAGTATACGGGAATACCACCCATTACCAAGTCATGCTAACTGAGTTCATTTTAGGAACTTTGGCAGGTAAGTGAGAGACACAGTGAAATGTATTTCACCTAGGAATAGATTATAAAGTCAGCATGTATGGTCAAAATTAGTCTTAAAATACCTTAAGAAGACATCACGTTAAGAAATAATAAATAGAATCTTATTAAGTCTTATATGACCAGTTTCTCTGCCAGTATTGGAAGAGAACACTATTTTCATACCTGAGCATAGGTAAAGTCATTGGCTTATTGTCAAGGACTGTGGACCATAAAATAATGTATTTTTGAACACTTAGATTTGCATTTGGGATGTCAGAAAACTTAGATCCTAAAAAGCCTACAGAGCCACTGACTGAAGGATGAAAATAGTTCATTCTTGGTCTAATTCTCAATGGGTACACTGGCAGACAAAATTTCCTACACAACTATACTAGTTCCCCTCTCTCTCTCACTCTCTCTCTCTCTCTCTCTCTCCCCTTGTTCATTAGTATTGGTATTGCTATCAGTTTTCAAAAGATGAAAATGCAACTTCAGCATATTTTTGGTCTGAATGGATATTTTAATAGTCCCCAAATCATGTAGGATTTTACACAAGAGTTTGTCTGTGTGGGATACGGGGACCAAATCAATGAATATTTATTTGATTATTTCTATAGTGTTTATGATATATAAGCAAGGATGGGGCATGAAAAGGCTTCCTCAAGCTTTTAACATTTCTCTGCAGATCCTATCATCAGTTTTAAATCATGAAACACCACCATTGTTAGTTCCTCAAATATTCACCACTATTTAGAAAAACATAATAAATAATTACGAATTCTAAGAAGTGACACAATAGAGATCCAAGTTATGGGAGTAGGGAGATGGTGAAATTTTGGCCTGGAAAGAAATGCAGAGAGTGGTTAGTCTTCATTTTATAGGTTAAGACACACCAGTCCAGAAATATTAGATTGATGAGTTATTTGTCTAAGGCCATAATTTAAGTAACTATCACAAATTTATTCCATCTTGTCTATTCACTCATCATATGTTGAATATTTTGTATGTACCAGGAATGGAATAAGGCACTGGTGTACAAACACAAATATGAAACCTCGAGAGTCTTATGGCCTAGAAAGTGAAACACGTATATAAAAATGGCATTTTCTGTGCTATATTGAAATGATAAGAAATGCAGGAGGATATATAGGAGTATAGGAGGAGGTTATAGTACTTAACCTCCAGTGGGACAGGCTGCCAGGTATATAATATTTAAGGTAGAAGCTAATGAACAAATTAGAATAAACCAAGAGGAAATTGGTGAGGTGAAAAAAGAAGAATGTATGACAAAAGACATGGGGTGTGTGTGTGTGTATGAGGGAATTGCGTGTAGTTAAGCCTTGTTGGATTAGGAGGATATATTGTCAGTCAGATTTGAGGGTAGGAAGGTAAGGCTGAAGATTATAGCAGAGACAATAATAATGAAGACACTAATATTTTAGGTTTAAAGGTTTGGGATTCATTCTCTCGAGTTTATTCAGAAATCATTCTTCTTGTGTTTTATATAAAATGTCTCAAAAATAGTTTGAAATGTTCCTATATTTTAATGCGTGTAACACATCATAGTCATAGTATTAAAGCTCCAATAACAAAACCAGTCTACTAAAAATAATAGTAAGAAAGATTTTGGAACCACATGAATTTTAGGATATATTAACCAAATCAGAGCCTTATTCAATTTAAAGTTTTCTTGGCTAAAAATACACATGACAACATTAGAGTAAGATGCAGGTACCCATGAGTAAATGTGACACAATACCTGTCACTATAGTCCTCACAGAGCAAATTAGATTATCTCTAATCTATGATAAAGAAATATGCTATGGGAAAACAAGTACAAGTAAATATTTCTTACATTATAAATTGATTATGTATATCTGTTTTATTTATCATGTATTATTTATTAGACTACATTATGGTAAAAAGCTTCTGCACAGAAAAGGAAACAATTGACCAAGAGAAAAGACAAACTAGACTTCTGGTTTCTGGTTCCACATGTAAGGAACTTGGAAGTCATCACTATGTCCAAACAATAAGTAGAAAGCTGAAAAGACTGAAAAATCAACAACTCCTTTTGGATCCATAAAAGAAGGGAAGACACAGGGCACTCCACAGTCTCCAGATTGAAAGACAGACAGGTAGTACAGGGAGTTGAAAGTTATTCGAGCAGAGACTCATGTGTGG
>JAPYXV010006020.1:0-10096 GCA_028533065.1 Trachops cirrhosus | reverse complement strand
ATCAACCAATTCTGTGAGCATCCTGATCACCAGTGTTTTGAACTGTGCATCTGATAGGTTGGCTATCTCTTGGTTGCTTAAAATTATTGGTTCTGAGGCTTTCATTTGTTCTTCTGTTTGAGCCATCTTTTTTTTGGTCTGGTCATGCCTATTATGTATGAGGGGCGGAACCTTAGGTGTTCACCAGGTCAGGGTAACCCAGTTCCTGGGTTGTGATGCTGTGTGTGGGGATGGGGTCCAGGAGGGAACAATGGTGCTTGCTCCTCTCTCCATTGGACTTAATTCCCCCAAGCAAACTAGGCCTTTCTGGTGCTAATTCTTGTGTGGGTTGGTGTGTGCATCCTGAGGGTCTTTCCAACGACCTCTCCCATGAGGCTGAGAGTCTCTCCCTGTGCCTCAACCCCCACAGATATTTTCAATCAGTGCCCCTAGGCTCTATTTCCCAGCGCTGGGATCCTGGGTTGCTTGCAGTGCTTTACATCACCATTACCGCCTCACTGGGTCTGCTGGTTGCCACCCATCAGCCGGGGTGTGCCAACTGCCACTTGCACGCCCAGGGTGCCTTACGCATCTGGTCCCAACGCTCTTAGTGCCTCGACCCCTCTCCACCCAGCTGCCTGACTCCACCCCTCCTACCAGCCTGGATGAATGAGTCTATTTTAACTCCTTGGTTGTCTGACTTCCATACAGTTCAATTTTCTGACAGTTCTGGTTGATATTCTGTTTCTAAATTGTTGTTGTCCCTATCTTGGTTGTGCGAGGAGGCACAGTGTGTCTACCTATGCCTCCATCTTGGCCAGAAGTCTAAAGTCTGAATCTTAAAGAGATAACTGCACCACCTTGTTTATTGCAACATTACTCACAATAGCCAAAATATGCAAACAACCTAGATGTCTATCAAAAGATCAGTGGGTAAATAAAATGTGACATAGCATATACATAGCATGTAGAACCTGGGTAGCCAGGAGTGGTTCACAGTTCTGCTTCTTGTTTGCTGTGTAATGTTGGACAATTCACTACAACACTCTAAGTCTCCAAATATTCATTAACCAAATGTAGAGGTAAAAATGAAATTATTTATATCATTGGGTAATTTCGAAACATGGCATCATAACGTATGAAGGAAGACCCCCCAAAATCAGAATTATCTTCTGAAGGACAGGCCCCTTGTAGTACAGGCTTCCCCTACCAGGCGTGTATTCTAGGAACCCATCTGTATCAGTTTACCAGCTGGCATTGTTGTGAGAGGCTGCGTTTGACTTCGGTGAATTTTGTTTGTAGACTCTTTCAACGCATTTCCCCATTTCATGATGGGTGATTTATGAGCGCACCTGCCCACACTGTGCTGTGTGTCCAGCAGTTTTTGACCAAAAACGGCATGACCCCCGTGCCCCACCTCCCTATTCACCTAATCTAACCCTGAGCAACACATTTGTTTTGTTTCCCCAGATGAAAAAAAGTCCTCAAAGGAAAATGTTTTGCTGATGTGGAAGAGGTGAAACAAAAAATGGCAGAAGCACTAAAAGGCATCAAAATTGACAAGTTCCAAAATTGTTTTAAGCAGTGGGAAAAAATGTCTCACTAGGTATATTGCATCAAATGGAGAGTAATTTGAAGGTGACTGAAGTTTAAACATGTAAGAATAAATACACAATTTTTTATAAAATAAGTTCCAGGTTTTTGGGGGGTCCCCTTGTATGTGAAAGAGCATTATTAACTAGGAGACTTATCAATTTTAGTTTTGTTTATTTTTGAGGTTAGTTAAAGGTAAAATACTTTGAAAGTTGAGGTCCCAGACATTTGTTGTAAAAAAAACAATATTTCTGTTTTTTATTACACAATAACATACTCACTGTTGAAGAGTGGAAACACCAAACTTATGCACACACACGCATCCAGTGTCAGAGTGTCTGCCCAGTGCCTCAGGGACATCGTCCTGCCCTAGGCTCCTAGCCAAAGGACAGCAGTGACACCTTGCATACTGTCTTTATATGAAGTAAAATCTACCACTATTACCCTTTAAGCTTTATTCCCTTGTGATTCTTCTTGAGAAATTCTTCTTTACTCAGGTTGTGTAAATAGTCACCCATATTTTATTCTAAAAATTTGAGGAGTTCTTCTACTAACATTTAATTTATTAGTCCACCTGGAATTAATTTGATATAGGGTGGGAGAGATATGTCATATTTTTGCAAGTGACAATTCATTTGTGAAAGGGATATCTTTGCATATGATACTCAACACCATTTATTGAATGACTCAACCTTTCATCACTGATTTGAGTTGCAAATTTTTCCAAATATTATAAGCTACTAAACATATGAGAATGTTTCAAAATGAGCTGTATGTTCCACTGAATTATCTGTCCTTTGCTCAGTCACTACCACATATTTTAATTAACTTTATAGAAGGTATTAATTCCTGATAAGTGAGGTACTCAACCTTTCCTTTTCAACATCAGTTGGCTTTATCAAATGCTTATTCTTCCTAAAGATCTTTGGAATCCTTTATTTTCCAGACATCCATGAATATGTAGAAAGATCTTCAAACTCCCAACAAAATCAAAATTTAACTTGAGAGATAATATGATGCCAGAAGCGGAATGTAAGCTTTCCAAATTCTAAAGAAATTGGAGCTGGATTTAGAAAACCTCCCAAACAGTCCACTTGAAAGAGTCCCTCTCTTTACTACCTCTGAATATACCCTAAATATACACACCTCTATTATTGCAAGAGAGGTGCAAATATTTGCAATATTTGCATTTTATTTGTTTAAATGTTGGCTTCCTCATCTGAGTACGAACTCACTTCAGACAGGGGTTATTTCTTAGATATCTTCTGTACCTTTGCACAGTGATCAAAACATGGTAAATGCTCAAAACTGTTTGGCAAATTACTTAATGGTACACAGAAGTCTTCAGTTCTGCAATTCCGTGGCTGTATGCTTCTTCCCTCCACCAGAGGGAAGGTCCTGAGATAGCGGAGGCTTGCCCGATCTACCTCTCTGCTCCTCAGTGCTGCCTAATGAGGTTTTATGTTTACATGACCCCACAGCCTCACAAACTTTTTCAGACCTTTGCTAATGGATTCTTCACTGGTTTCCTTCTCCCATTTCTTTCCTCTTGATGTTCTAGCATGTTGGAATTGTATAATAGCCATGAAATGATACGTATTTTGACCAAGGGTGGGCTACTCATTGGCCCTATTCCTCTCCTTCCCCTGATTCTGAATTCTCCTGGTAGCCTGGAAGGTAGGTGAGCAGATTAGCAGGTGAAGCTGATCCAATTCAGTTTCATCATGCACATTCCACAGCCTAGCTTCTTTTCCTGTTTCAAAAAGATGACTTTCCTCCTCTACCTGGTACGTAGTAGGTACTCAACACATGTTGAATTCTTTCATTTCCACACCCTCTATTCAGCTTCTGTCTCCCAATGGCAAGGTATGAAAAACAAGGCTGTTTGTAGTCTGTTAACATTTTCTTTTTTTTTTTCAGGAAAAACTGAATTATTTTCAATACATTCATATATACATTAAAGTATAATGCAGACCACGAGGGTGAGGGGTCAAGGATGGGGATGCACATGGGTCTGCGCACCGACAGCAGCGCCCAGGAGACCCAGGCTTGCGAGTGGGGTCAGGCCTGGTTGGGGTCTTAGGAGGGAAGGGTCTTCCCTGGTGGCCTCTAATCACACTCCCAACAGCTCACAACCAGGGATTGCTTGTTGTAGATTGAGCTCATTTGGGGCTTCAGTTGAATCTGCAGGTTTGAATTTGCCCGGGTAATGCCTCATTAGTACCACAGCTCTGACAGAAAGGCAGGCCAAAGAGGGCCCACAGGATTTCTTCTCCCCAGAGCCTGTTGTACCTGCTCATCTGTCCTCCCACCCTGGCTCCATAAGTCACTCTAATTCAGTGTCCCTTTTGGGTTTGTAAACAGTCCCAAACATCTGCATGTACTTCTTAATGTGTCCTTGGTTTTGTGCTTCATATTCTCTTTGCAATCCAGGTCCTTAGGGTTCTTACAGGACTTCAGCTCCTTACTCATAATACCATGAGTCAGCTTGGGAGCTAGGGTTTGAAGTCTTCCATTGTGGTAATTCTTCCCACTTTGCAGTCTGGTTTCCAGTAAGGGTTCAGGCACTGGACGATGAACTGGGACATCTCTCTTCTGAATACTTCTTGTTTGTTAATATTTTCAAAAGAAAACTACCATGGCCACTGTGAAGACATGATGAATTAAAAGGAAAAAATGGTGGTTCCAAACTGCTTCAGCTTCAATGCCCAGGTAGAGATTGACACCTGAAGTGACCTTATTTAGGCCAGTGCACCTGACCTTAATTTTGTAAATGGTAAAGAAATGGGATCTTCATTATGACTTTGAAGTTTGCAGGCTCTGGTGGAGATCAGGAAGTAGGCACAAACCAATGGCATGGGACAGGAGGCCAGGAATAATCCATTATTCTTTTCAAGTTGATCTCCCTGGGGTTTACTTTAAAATGTTATTGGAAGCTTTCCTCTTATAGTTTCTGGGTACCCTACATGTGTAAAATGAAGAACTAAGGATACCTTGAACCACAGGATAAACTGGCCCCACTGTAACAGGGTGTTGAGTGAAGGTCCCCCCAAATGGAGAAAACCCCCACAGCTATCACTTGGGGAATGATGGGAGCAGAACAGGGCCATTGAGAGCTACTTGGCATATCTGAAGAACTTGGCCAGTGTTTAATAACGTTAACGCCTGTGCCTGCAAAGAGCCAGGGAGATGGCATAACTCTAATGTCTGATGTGATGTAGCCAGTGGGACTGCCTGCACCAGGGAGAGCAGCTTGTCAGGGACTCCTAGGTCACAAAGCCATGCTTGCCCTGACTAAAAATGGCAGCTGAGAAAGGCAGAAAAAAACCAGACTACTGGCAGGTGTAACCTAGTGTGGGAGGAGTCAGAAATGGGGTTATGGAAGAAGATCCTCACCAAGATTTAAACCCAGGTGAGACAACCACGCTGGGGTTTTGCTGTGTGGTTTGGGAGCAGAGAGGCAGCTCTCTTGACATGGCTTAGAAAGCAGGAAAGCAAGATGTAGCAGCTGTGAGGAACTCTCTCTCTTGGCCACACAGTTTGAAAGAATGCAGAAGGATTCCCTGGCCCACCAGGAGGACATGGGTTTGGATTAAGAACAGGAGCCTAGCTGAGCTACCAACCTCTGTTTTCTTTTCCTGAGACACGGTATCCATGACTGGCCTGGTGTGCAAGGGGAGGTAGGATTGTGCGTGTGTGTGTGTGGGTGGGGGGTGTTTTAAAGAGACTTCGGAATTTAACAGCAACATTCCGCCATTACTCTAAACCTGTATAACTTTTGAATAAGTAATCCATTTCCTTTTTAGCAAACTCTGGTATTGAGAGCCACAGTTCTTAATATGGCAGTGGGCAAAAAGAACCCAGAGGAGACCCACAGGGCAGGGGAGGGGTGTTTCCTGTAACAAGGCCGATCATGGAAAGCCCCCTGCAGGGATATACTGATAGATAAGTTAAACCACATATGGATACGAACTGCTCATCTGAGACTTTGGGATTGACATACTTTTATTTTTTTTAAGATTTTATTTATTTTTAGAGAGAGGGGAAGGGAGGGAGAAAGAAAGGAAGAGAAACATCAATGGGCTACCTCTCACAGGACTCCAGGAGGGGACCTGGTCTGAAACCCATGCATGTGCTCTAACCAGGAATTAAATAGGCAACCTTTTGGTTTGCAGAAAGACACCCAATCCACTGAGCCACACCAATCACAGCTGGGGTTGCCATGCTTTTAAAGGAAGAAAGAAAGCCATACAGTGTGATTGAGATCTCGCTGTGCCGTCTTCTCAGTTTCTCCACAGCAATTTTATTTGGCCTAAAGCTGAACTTAGAATTTCTAAAGCCCAACCGCCAGCCCAAAGTCAACCTTGAAGCTGCAGACAGCTTTGTCCAGACTCAGCCACCAGCCCTCTGGGAGATCTGGGGGCTGAACCTCCCCTTGCACCTTTTGTGTGCTACTTTCCATCCTTCCTTTAGGTGCTCACTCCCTGAAGCACTTCCAAGCACTTTCTGCTTCTCTTTAAATGAAGAGGCTGGGCCCAGACCCAACTAGATCATCATTTGTCCTGAGTGACCAGGAGACTGGGCTACCTTTTTGTCCAGTCAAGTTTCCTGCCTGGCTACTTTTCCTGGTTGTTGGTGTTTGCCATGGAAACCTTGGGTTGCTCCTCCTGGGGGAGGGATATTCTCTCAGGCCCTTTTGGTCTGCTTATTCTGTTGAAGAATGAAAGGCACAGGTACATTGCCTTTTTCTCTAGCACATGAAATAGGCTTTAAGGGCTGCTTTTGGATTGGGGGAGGTACAGAGAGCTTGGGGGCCAGTAGTCAGCCACGTTGGGGGATGGCGCTAACTTCTTTTTTAGATAATGAACTTGGACCTCAAATCCTAGAGGAGTGCACCTCAGAGTCCGAAGATCAGCCCCTCCGCAGATTGGGCAGGTCATCTTTGAGCAAGCCCACAGCTTTGCAGGAATGGAGAGGGGCCCATGTGCCAGTTATGCTAAGTTAATTCTAGAAATCGGTGGGGTGCCATGCTATAGCCAGATCTCCCGCTGTCTCACACAGGAACAGATAATAGTTGAATGTGATATGGCTGACACAGGTGTTTGACTCTGGTTGCCCTGTAAGTAAATTAGGAATAAAAATCTAACAGCTCTTTATGATTAACCTGCTTGAGATTGCTGAAAATGACGTCACTCGCCCGTGCCAACAGTATGCCAGTTCTCAGGTACTACCTTGTTCAGTCTCACAAACTGGAAGTTAAACGTTGTAACCTGGGTAGTACTATCGCTCCTTTTCCCTTTTCTTTCTGTTATTTTTACTGTGAAAGAAACGGAGGCTCAGAGAGATACAGTAACTTATGAATGGTCACAGAGCAGAACTTGGATGGTGTCGCCTATCTAGAATGTGGTATATAAACACTTGGTGGTGGTGAAATTTAATTCAAAGAAAAGGAAAATACAGGTGACTTTGTGCTTTTATTTATGTATATTATATACATATATACTTTAAAAATATCATTATTTTATATAGGGCTGTGTATTAAATTGTATATATAGCATTTTGCTGTACATTTCACTCTATTTCCTGCTTTTTGCTCAATGATTTTTAAGTTCTCCACATATTGCTTTATATCCATCTATAATAGTTCATTGCTTCTGAGTGCTACATTGTATTCCAGCGTCTTCGTCTACATTCCACTAGTGATGGGGACCTAACTCACCTTGGCCTCTCTGCTGCACGAATAATGTGGTGTTGGGCATCCTTGAACAGGCACAAGTTCCTCAGGAGGAAATATCAAGTCTCTGTACTTTCTGTGGAAGGTCAAAGCATGAAAGGAGAGTTAGACAGCTGGGGATGGTGTAATATTTATTTTAAATGCAACCAATAGGAACAGGAGGGCATCCCCCATTAAAGGGGCTGCTCTACAAAGAGAACCATTAAAATGAATGTAAATCACAGTAGCTTCAGGGACAGTTTAATAACAATCTGACTTTTTATTGGGTGAGCAGGAGATGTGCCAGCTTTCTCCTAACAGAGTCCTCTGGATCTTTTGCAGAGAGAGATTCTATCTGAACTGCTATCGAGATTACCAAGGGCAGAGGGCTGCTCTGGGAGTAATGGCCATAAATCCAATTAGTAACTCACTTTCTCTTTTGCCATAGGCTCCATTTCCCCCAAACACATAGAAGATAATTCCACACTCTGGGACCTGGTAAATCCTGAGGGCTCCATGATATCATGCCAACAAGACACAAAGCTTTCTTGTATGGGGAAAGGACTGGAATGATTCACATTAGACTAGGAAGAGTGGAAACCTCCATGAGAGGGAGGGGCACAGATGGGGTGAGTGGTGTGGGGGCCTGGTCACATTTTATTCTGTATTCTTGTGTATCACTTCAAACAAAAGTGTGTTCTTGTCTTATTTGCAAAATAGGGAAATGGGGGGAAAGTCTTGGGGTCTGTAGAACATTTTAGGAAGATTAAACCCCTTTTTATGGATAAGGCAGCATGCTAAGGCAGACAGGGAACAAGGAAGTTTACATCAGCCTGATCCAAATGAGGAGGGCTGGCCTGGGGGCTGGTGTGTGTGCCCCTGGATGCCTCCATCTCCATTCTGGGTCTGCTGGTGTGTCCCTCGGCAGAGCTGCCGGAGGGTTGAGGAGCCCGAGAGCTGAGCCAGAGGTGAAGGGGCCTGGATTCCAGACCACCGCTTGTTTGAGTGCTTGCACACTTACGAAAACAAATTCTTTAATGCCCAGTCTTTATGATCTCAGGTAAAGAACTGAGATGACTTGGCTAAAAAAAAAATATGTACCAGCTTAATTTTGATTTTTAAAAATAATTGTATAACTACTCTCCTCTTTCCTGTGAGATTAAAAAGAAACATGCTGAGGAGACTTCTGGCCAATATGGAGGCGTAGGTAGAGACACTGTGCATCCTCACACAACCAAATTAAGGACAACAAAAATTTAGAAACAAAACAACCAGAACTGACAGAAAACTGAACTGTATGGAACTCCGACAACCAAGGAGTTAGACACATTCATCCAGTCTGGCAGGAGGGGCGGAGTTGGGCACAGGCAGAGAGGGGTTGCAGCAAAAAAAAGAAAAAAGTGGTGGCTTGCGGACCCTGGCGCACAAGGCAGTGGCTGATGGACCTGGGTGCATGGGTGGTGGCTGGCAGACCCCTGGGCAGACCCAGTGAGACGTGCCAGGCGGCTGGCTGACCCAGTGGTCCCACATTTGCACACAGACAAACCAGGCGAAGCTGGGGAGTGAAACAGTTTGTGCAGCCTAGGGCCCCAGCTCAGGGAAATAAAGCCTCAAAACACTGATTGAAAACTCCTGTAGGGGTTCAGGCACAGGGAGAGTCTCCCAGTCAAACAGGAGAGTTTGTTGGAGAGACCCACAGGGTCCTAGAACATACACAAGCCCACCCACCCGGGAATCAGCAGCAGACAGGCCCAATTTGCTTGTGGGAAGTGATGGAAAGCACTAAAATCCAACAGAGAGCGGAGCAAGCGCCATTGTTCCCTCTCTAACCCCTCCCCCACAGACAGTGTCACAACACAGCAACTGGGCTGACCCACCCTGGTGAACACCTAAGGCTCTGCCCCTCATATGTAACAACATTGACAAGACAAAAAAAAAATGGCCCAAATGGAAGAACAGATCAAAGTCTCAGAGCAAATACTTTTAAGCGACAAAGAGATAGCCAACCTATCAGATGCACAGTTCAAAGCACTGGTTATCAAGATACTCATAGAATTGGCTGATTTTGGTCACAAATAAGCTGAAAAAATGCAGGCTACAGTAAGTTTAATGAAGAAAGATGCACAGGGAACCAATGGTGATGGAATGAAAGATGGGTCTCACATCAATGGAATGGAGCAGAAGGAAGAAAAAAACATACAACCAGAAAACAATGAAGAAATAAGAATTCAAAAAATCAAGGAGAGGCTTTGGAACCTCCAGGACAACTTTAAACATTCCAACATCTGAATTATAGGGATACCAGAAGGAGAAGAGGAGGAGCAACAAGTGGAAAACTTATTTAAACAAATAATAAAGGAGAACCTCCCCAATCTGGCAAAGGAAATATACTTCTAGCAAGCCCAGGAAGCTCAGAGAGTCCCAGAGAAGTTGGACCCAAGGAGGAACACACCAAGGCACATCATAATTACATTGGCCAAGGTGAAAATGAAGGAGAGAATCCTAGAAGCAGCAAGAGATAAGTGGACAGTAACCTACAGAGGAGTTCCCATCAGACTGTCAGCTGATTTCTCAAAAGAGACCTTACAGGCAAGAAGGGGCTGGAAGGAAGTATTTCAAGACATGAAAGGCAAGGACCTGCATCCAAGATTGCTCTATCCAGCAAAGCTTTCATTTAGAATGGAAGGGCAGATCAAGTGCTTCTCAGATAAGGTCAAGTTCAAGGAGTTCATCATCACCAAGCCCTTATTTTATGAAATGTTAAAGGGACTTATCTAAGAAAAAGAAGATAAAAAACATGTATAGTAAAAT
>JAPYXV010000602.1:0-14972 GCA_028533065.1 Trachops cirrhosus | reverse complement strand
AGCAGGGTCAAGACTAGGGTGACAGAAAGAGAAGCATAAAGAATTGATAGATCAAAAAATAATATGAATTAAAAGATGAAAGGTTACTTTAAAATAATTAAAAGAAAACAAAAACAAAACAAACACACAAAAAACAAACAAAACAAAACAAAACAAAGCAAAACAAAACAAAACAAAACAAAAAACACCTATTGTTGGTTTCAGACTGGCCAAACCGTTTTTTCTATCTGGCTTCAGCACACTGAGGGGCGACTGGAGACAGTTTTTCTCTGTTCCCATTCAGGACTCAGTCAGCCTCTGAGGTACTCTTTGTAGTGTAGGCGTGCACATTCTCCCCCAAGCCCGTCTGGTGCTTCCCGGAAGGGATCTGTGTATGGGGGCTGGGTGCAACTATGTGCATCCTTGGTATTTACTGCGTGTTTTCGGATGTCCCGTGGAGTGCCTGAGCCTTTTCCGGGTTCACAGGTGCTCACTCTCTGGGTCCTGAGGGGCGCCCACTTCTCCTACCTTCAGGGCCTGGGCCTCACAGGTCCCATGGAGCGCCCTCACCTTTTCCAGGTTCACAGGTGCACACTCTCTGGGTCCCGAGGGGCACCCACTTCTCCTACCTTCAGGGGAGCGCCCTCACCCTTTCCTTTTTCAACGCTGTGGTTTCCAAGACTTTCACCAAACCACGCTCTCTCTGCGTTGGGGGCGCGGGCATAGAGGGGGGTGCCTTTGGATGCACCGGGTGGGTTGCACACTTTCACCAGGGCTTTGCATGGGTGCTTACAGACCCTGTGTGGTGGCCTCTTTGTCCTCACTCCTCTCTCACTCCTCTCTCTGTGCCCTCCGGTAAATTGGCCTCCTCCTGGTGCTGCTCAGTCCTTGTTTGGCCAGGGAGGGAGTGGATGACTCAGTTCTCTCCCGGGAGCCCCTCGGCTGACCCTGGACCTCCAGGGCTGGAGCTGCCACCACCCTGGTCCCTGTGCTGATCCACATAGTCTCCTTACCGTCGGGTTTTTCAATGTGCGCTACAATTTGCGATCTCCTATTTTCATTTATGTCATGATAATATTGGCTCTTTGCTCTGTTCCTACCTAGAATGACTGGGATTTTTTTCCTGGTTGTAGGAGAGTAGAATCCGCTGTGTCCTACCATGCCGCCATCTTGGAAATCCCTTGTGAATTTTCTTTCTATTCCTGTATAATTTGCTATTTTAGGGGGAAAATATAAATATTATGTATTATTTTATATTATATATGTATATGTATACTAGTATATGTGTATGTTATTCATAGAGAAAGAAATTTAGGTTGGTTTCAAGGACACATATAAATATATTTGCTAAAGGTGAAGGGATGAAGAAGCACAAATTGGTTTCAAAGCAATCACAGGAATGTAAAGTACCGCATTGGGAATATAGTCAGTATTTCAACACTATGTATAGTGCCAGGTGGATACTGGGAACATTTTGTAAAGTACATGATTTTTCTAACCACTATGCTGTACAACTGAAAGTAATACAGAATGATATTGAATATAAACTGTAATTGAAAAATAAAATTAAAAATTAAATAAATGTATTTTCTAGTGACAGTTCTGGGAGCGGGGGCAATGGGAGAGCTGGGTGGAGCAGTGACACAGCAAGTCATTTGTCATCTCATTATTGATCACCTTTCCCAAAGTTACTCAGTTTTCTTTATCAACTGACCGGTTAAAAATGAAATCCTCAAACATCTCATTTAACTATTCTATAATTATTGAGTGCCTGCTGTATGGCAAGCACTGTGTCAGGCTCTAGGATCAATGGTGGAAGAGGAATGGCCCCTGCCATTCCCTTATGTGGGAACCAAGAATGCATTAGTAGATGCCAGGTAGGGAAAAAATTAAATACATTCAAGTCCACATGCAATACCACTGATTCCATCCACATTCCTCATGATATTTGCATAATAAACATCTCTGTGCTTTACAAATACATAAGAAGAGTTGTACAAAAAAATGAGTAGATTTGGATTTGAATCCAAAATATTGATCCTTGGATCTAGGTTAAGAAAAGATTTGAGATGCATTGGGATTAGCCAACCAGTCAGTTTTATTTATGGAGTCTCAGTAAAATGGATTCAGAACAGTAGATAAAAAATAATAATAATTGCTCTTTCCCACTTAGTTCATAACAAAAATCAATTTAAAACAAAATGCCAATAGCGTATTACAGATCAAAGATGTGATGTCCACTAATAAACAATGGAACCAGAGTTCTATCAAGAGGACAAGGTGGGTAAATGCTGTGCTCACCACTTCCCACGACCACCTTAAAACTATGACTATTATACAAAAAAATCAACTTGGATAACCTTCTGAAAACTAGCTGTATGTAAGTCCTATAACTAAGGATATGAAGAAGAAGCCACATCGAGACTTGTGTGGGGGAGAAGATCTGAAACGGGCTGCCCTCACACCCACATGCAATGGTTGAGAATTGTGAGGGATATGAGGGCTATCATATCCCCAAGTGAGAATTGAGTGGTACCACCCCACACTAGGCTCCCTGGCCCAGAACACTAGTGCTGGGAAGAGGCCCCTACACCTGGCTGTGAAAATTAGCAGATATTCCATCTGTCCAGGTGAGAAAGCATCCTTTTAAAGAGCCCAGGCACAGACTTACTCATTCATGGAAGAGGGACAAAGGTTTGGGAGGTGCCAGAGATACCAGGAAGAAAATGAGTTGTATGACTTCAGGGTGAGGGCTGTAGAAACAGTTGTCATTGTACTGAGGCCCAATCTAAATCTGCATTATCCTGGTAAACTCCACCAGCCCCACCTCCACAACTCTCTGAGGTATTGCCCCACCCAACTCACACACCAAGACTCTTTCTGTGGTAGGCCACCAGGCTTGGCCTGTGCTGTAGTCTTTCTTTAAAAACCCTCTAAGTTCTATAGGCCCCAGATGGGTGGCAGCTGGCCTTGGTGTACCCTGTGACTTTTGCTGAGTGACCCTAGGCTCACCACTGAGGAAAAACCTGTCTGTATTAACCTAGTGAGCATCACTCACCCCACCTTGGTGACCCTCAGAAACCCTGTTTCACCAAAGTTGCAGACTGCCCAAGACTTTCAACAGCTGAGGCCTACAGAAAGCTGACAGAGGGTGGCAGGCCTTAGTGTGCATTTTTCTGACCTGCCCCAAATGGGTATAGTTGGAGCTCCTAGAAAATGCAAGATGTATGTTTGGAATGGATTTTAAAGAAATCTGTTTAAGAACAAGAGTTGAAAATGTCCTCATATTCCATATGTCTCTAATAGATAGGAAGTAAAAATACAGATTAATGAGATAAAAATAACTTCCACTGCAAATATTTAAACATTGATCTATTAACTGCTATGTAAGAGGCACTGATTTAAATTAGATCATATGCATGATTTACTTTAACTTCTAGTAACCTGGAGAAGTAGGTATTGTTGTTAGAGAAGAGAAAACTGAGGTTTGTGTAGTTAAGTAACCAAGTAATCATGCTTGTTTATCCTGTAGCAAATTGAGAATTATATATTTAAAGCCTGTTGTAGATACACATGGCATTCATATAAAAATCCAATAATGTGTAAAGGTAAAGACAATTGTTTTGAAGACTCCTATGCTTCCTACCAGCTCTCTGTGAGCTAGGAGACTAGTGGTCATAGAAAGTCATGGAGGATTCCTATTTCTTAGCATTTTAAAATGTAAAGGGAGCTCAAGGAAGGGACTAATACTACATTTGCCTTTGGAGGTACAGGAAATTCTTTGAAACAAACCTCATCTTAAGTATGGGTTTTAGCCTCATCTCCTTATCAAACCACCAGGCAATGCCACTAACAGCCAATTTGCCAAATTAGACCTTATTTCTGGCCCTAAGTCTCTGTCAAGCTTCTGACAAATTCATCCAAATGAAGTCTATAGGAAGAAAAGGAGTTTTCTATTAACCTATACAAAGTACAGTGATGTACCCGTTTCTTTCAATACAAGTACTCTTGATAGATAAGCAGTGTTTGTGTCAGATGGGTACTGACAATCATGCATGAAGCTGCATTACTGAAATCTTACCCCAGTGGCCCAGAGCTTCTCCAAAGCCTGCTCATATCCTTCATACGAGGGGGACCCCCCAAAATGGAATTATCTTCTGGAGGGTGGGGTCCTTGTAGTATAGGCTTCCCCCACAAAGTGAATGTCTAGGAACCCATCTGCATCAGGGTACCAACTGGCATTGTTGTGAAAGTCTGCATTCAGCTTCAGTGAAATGCTTTTGAAGACTCTTTCAATGCATCTGCCTATTTCATGATGGATGATTTATGAGCACACCTGCCCATACCATGCTGGGTGTTTAGCAATGTTTGATCAAAAATGGCATGACCCCCATGCCCTACTCTGCCCATTCACCTAATCACTCTCAGAGGGTTTTTTTTTTTGTTTGTTTGTTTCCTTGGATTAAAGAAGGCCTCAAAGGGAAACATTTTGCTGATGGAGAAGAGGAGATAAAAAAATGGTAGAAGCACTAAAAGGCAATCAAAATCAAAGAGTTCAGTAATGCAGCTTAATGCATGATTGTCAGTACCCGTGAGTCATCTGACCCAAGGCTCAAAAACTGTTTGGAGCAATGGGAAAAAATTTCTCCATAGGTGTATTGCATCAGATGGAGAGTACTTTGAAGGTGACTAAAGTTTAAATATGTAAGAATAAATACAAATTTTTTTGTAAATAAATTCTGTTTTGGGGTTTTTCTCCTCATCATAACTGAAATTAAGAATACACTAGAAGAAATCAATATCAGATGAGATGAAGCAGAACACAGAATCAGCAATTTGGAAGACAAGGTAGCAGAAAACACCCAACAGAATAACAATAAGAAAAAAATTTAATATATGAGGATAGTTTAAGGGATCTCTGGAATGATATTAACAATAACAACATTTACATCAGAGGGGTACTAGAAGAAGATGCAAGGGATTAAGAACCTACTTGAAGAAATAATGACCAATAACTCACTAACCTGGTGAAGGGAATAGACATGCAACTCCAAGAAGCTCAGGGTATTCCAAACAATATGAGCACAAAGAGATTAATGCCAAGACACATCATAATTAAAATGGCAAAGGTTAAAGACAAAGAATCTTAAAAGCAGCAGAAAAACAAAGCAGTTACCTACAAGGGAGCTCCCATAAGACTGTCAGCTGATTTCTCAACAGAAACTTTTTAGGTAATAAAGGAGTGGCAAGAAACATTCAAAGTGATGAAAAGCAAGGACCTACAACCAAGATCACTCTACCCAGCAAAGCTATCATTTAAAACTTAAGGAGAGATAAAGAGCTTTCCTGACAAGAAAAAGTTAATGATATTCATCACCACAGAACCAGTATTACAGGAAATATTAAAGGGATCTCTTTAATAAGAAGGAAAAGAAAAAAAAGAAAAAAATGAAAAGAAAAGAAATATGAATAATAAAATGGCAATAACTATGTACCTATAATCACTTTAAATGTAAATGGATTAAGTGTTTTGATCAAAAGACATAGGGTAGCTAAATGGATAAGAAAACAAAACCCATACCTGTACTGTCTACAAGAGACCCACATCAGATTGAAAGACACTCACAGACTGAAAGTGAAAGTATGGAAAAAGATATTTATGTAATTTTATTAATATGTTTAAGACTATGAAAACAATAAAACCTCTGTAATCCAACATGCTTGGGAAATAGGGTATTCTTCAAGTTTATGTGGTAACAATGCTGAATTTTAGCAGAATCTCCTCCTCACACATTGTGAGGGAGCTACTTCAGGAACTCTTATCAGGAATGCCTCTCTGTGCTGGTCATTTAGTTAAACATTATTTTTTTTAAATATAGTACTTTTAGCCACATGAATATGCCTGGTATCTTCTATAAGTAGAAAGACCCTGAACTGTGGAGACCAATCAGACTTCTTCACTTATCAATGTTAACTTTGAGCACACTACAACTTCTCCAGCCCTTGACATCTCCATATCTCAAAAGGATAATAATTCCTTCCTCTAATTAATTGTTATGTATAATTAAATTACATGATTTAATGTGATGCCTAATACAGTGTTTGGTATATAACTGATACTCATTAAATATTAGATTATCCCTGTAAAGAAAAAGAAAAATTCTACTTAATCTTTTCAGGAATATAATTTCTTAGAATTATAGTAAAGTACAAGGAATTTGATAAAAAAGAAATGGCACCAGATTTTGTCCTATATATTAGTGGGGCAACTAGAAAGTGCTTTCTTTTGAAATTAACTGCTAATTAAATATATGATAATGTTCAAACTCAAAGTTACATCTTGTACCATAGTTTAAAGAATTAACCCAATTTGTGCCTTGATTTAGAAAGAAGAATGAGGCATCTGAAGCAGACTGAGACTATGTAGACTCATGGTCAGACAGTAAATATTTTTAGCTTTGGACACCATAAGATCCCTGTCACAACTGCTCAACTCTATTATTGTAGCATGAAGACAACCAGATACAATATGAATGAGAGTGATTGTATTCCAATAAAACTTTATTTACAAAAATAAGCACAGGTTGCATCTAAACTGTTGAAAGTAGTTTGCCAACCCCTCATGTTATAAATGGTATGTTTGTGTCCTCAAATTCATGTTGAAACATAATCCTCAATGTGATAGCATTTGGAGGTAAACCTTGGAAAGATGATTATTTCATCATGGCAAAGCCTTTTCAGATGGGATTAGTGCCCTTAAAAAAGACACCTCAGAGAGCTCCCTTTCCCCATCCACCAAGTAATGACAATGCAAGAAAACAGCTGTTCACAAACAAAGAGGTGAGCCCTCGTGAGACACCAAATCTACCAGCATCTTGATCAATGACTTCCCAGCCTGCAGGATTGTGAAAAGTACATTTTTGTTGTCTATAAACAAATAAAGAAATAAATTTTATATTAATACTAAAACTATTATTTAAGTGTGCATGATTTTAAGTTACATTTTAATATCATTGTAAGCCTTTTAGAGAGGGTAGCAAACAGGTTTAACATCTTTCAAAAACTCAATCAAATATTATTTCTGCCAAAATATTCATTACAAAAAAATCATATTAAATCTTAAATTAAACACTTGATAATCTCCTTTTTATAAAGAGCTACAGCTTAAGTTTCCAAATCTCACATTAAAACCTAAACAGTTTAAATTTAAATTACATTTTCAAATGTGAAAATTTTAAACAAAGTACCACCCAATTACCCCTACAACTGGCACACCCAAAGGATGATCCTGGCAGGCACCAGACCCTGCTGTCGCAAATAAAATAAAAAAATTTTTCACCATCAATATTTTTATGATACATGCTGATAGCAACATTAAAAACTTATTTTTAAAGCATATTTGTCTCTAACATGGATTATCACAATGTTCCTAAAGCTTATTTGTTTGTTTTACAATATACTGAATATAAGATACAAACTCGATATACTCAGCTTTGAAATTTATAGAAAAATAAAATTAGCTGACTGCTAAAAGTAGATGTATGACATAGTTGCTAACAGTTCCTTATTCCCCTTGCCTGTGTGGGGGTTTCTGAGGGGGTTAAAACCCTCTGACACTTAGCCTGCATGCAGGGGCCAATCACAGGATGGAATCCAAACAGCTGGCTGTGTATTGATGTGTACAGGGTACTCAACATTTTCCCACATAGTTTGGGAATCCCATAGGAAAAAGTCTCAGCCTGGAAATGTTTCATGAATCATTCTCTCATCTTAACTCTACCACACCCCGACGACATCTTGCTGTTAGTAAAGTGTTATTACAACAAAGAGAAGGGAGCCATGACCTCTGCTGGACAGTGGGGTCCAAGTCAAACTGAGAGACATTGTTGTTGCTTTAGTCCTGAGCCCAGTTCGAACTGTGAAACTTTGAAAGAGGCTCAACTTGGCAGACAGTCACTCTGGAACTCTACCATTTTGAAAAGAAGATTCTATCATCTGATGATAAAAGGCACAGACACTGTGTTTATGGAATCCAGAGCAGAGTGTGTAAGTCTCATTTAGGGTGTCCCTTCTCAGGCACATTATCATAGGGGCCTTCCCTATCCTTGTTCCTTAGCTGGTAGAAGCAGTCCTGTCTGAACAGGTCCCTGGAGCACCATTATTCACAGAAAATTCCCAGGGTGCTTTCCCCTGACAATCAATTTACTTCAGGTGTTGATGGAGGTTTAAGGAAGGGAAAAAACTAATTTTTTCTCGTAATTTCTTCCATCAAAACCATTTTTCAGCTTTCTACTAACTCCCAATTTGACATCTCATCAGAATAATTTCTTTACCTAGTCTGACCATTAATTATATTCTGTTCTTTCTACTTTGTTTTCTACTGTTAAAAATGTTGATTTGCAGAATTAAGAGCAAATGAGGAAAACAATTTCATTTCAGAATGTAAAGGTAGATACAAAGCCCATCCTAAGCCTAAACAGGACCCTTGTCCCTATCATCTGACAGTGTAGGCCATACCACACAAGTCCCAGTGCTTCATGCAACAACTGTTCCAGTCTCGTTGACAAATATTGATTCAGCACCAGGAAACATGGGCAATTTCAAGGCCAGCTCTGAGCGTGGTCCTGAGTGCCTGCCAATGAGTAGGTTAATGGGTTGCAGGGATAATATCTCTAAGATGCAGCAAGGTGACACTATAGGGAAGTAAGAAGCAGTAGTAATCAACTTCACTGAGTAGGGAGGGAACCTGTTTCTTTTGTGACTCTCTGTGACCCCTCTGTTTCTCCAACCAGCCTGCAAGGAATTGATTCAGACATTTAATTGATTAATAGTAGTTAAATTTTTAAGTTGCTTTTGTAAAGTTATCAGCTTGGGAACTTTCACCAAATTCTACTTTAAACCATCTTTTTGCAAAGACTTTTCTCAAAATATAAATCAGAAAGAATCTTCCCAGGAAACATGGTGAAATAATGGAAAGAATACAGATCTGAGAATGGAGTTCTAGTCCTCATTAATTGCCCAATTTTGGGCAAATAGCCTAGTTTATCTCTATATAAAGTGAGGTGTTAGAGGAGGCAGTGGGGCTTCCAGGCTTCTCACTAGGTGGCTCTGTACCACCTCCAACATATTTCCTGAGGTGATCATTAAAAAGACAATTTCAAGAACATTTTGGCAAATTTAGCAGATCAGAATCTTGGGGTATGATCCTGGGATCTACATATTTAACAAGGTTTGTTGGTGGTTTTTGTGCACATTAACACTTGCTCCACAAACTAGAGGAGTTGAGTATTCTTTTAAAAGACTTCTCACACCCCCTGAAGTCTGTTTTATTCTTCAGAATAGCTCCAGGTTTAAACCCTTCCCTACTTCCTAAAACTACCACTAGAATGTGCAAATCATAAAATAGAAACACATCTTTTTGGTTAAAAGAAGAGTTAGCTGTTCGTCTTGGTTGTAAGTAATCCTAAAAGGTGTTAGTAAAAAGGTTAATACTCAACTTTCTTCCTGTTGTAATGAGTAATATTGAAAAAGAAATACCTTTTATGGAAAATATAGACAGTGGTCCAAAGGTTTCATGTCAGAAAAAAATACCTCTTCTTTAAGACAATCTTTTTGGAACTTATTTACTATGAATAGTCATAATGTTCTCCATCAGGTTTTTCCTCCTGAGAAAACCATGCTCTGTTCAATGTTCCTTAATGAAGTTCAGGACCACTCTAATATCTCCTACAATCAAGGGAGAAAGTGCATTATCAGAGGAATAAAATTTCAGAGTGTGGCTGGAAGACCTGGAACATGCATTCCATGCTGCCCCCGAAATCTCTGGTTCTGTGCTTCAGTTTTCCTAGTGGGAAGAACTTAGCTGGCTGGGAGTTTTGTGGTAGAGAAAACGGAGCCTTTCTTGATATCAGAGTTTCAATGGGAAAACAGGTTTCTAGCCATAAAAATTCTAGGAAAACTTAAAATTCCTTATAAAACAGGGGCATTTCTCAAAAGACTAAATCAAATTCTGTGAAGAAGCTCCTGGTACAGGCTTGTTGCAGTGAACAGTGGATAGGGAGGCATGGAGACAACCTCCTTCTGCAGGAGATCTGCAGAGAAACACATTGGCCTCCTATGCTTATACTCTCTCACTCAGGTAAAAAATCCTCACCCTCACCCAGCCCCTCATTTTGCTATTTAATTCAATTCAGCAAATGTTTTACAGAAGCATATTGAAACCCTTGCCATCTGTGGTAGACAGCTTCCAAAAGTCCCCAAACCTCCACTTCCTAGTTCTCACACTCTGCAATCCTTTCTCCCTAAGTATGCATAGGACCTGAGACTTCCTTCAAACTAACAGAATATGGCAACAGTGATGGTATGTTATTTCTGTGGTTAAGATCCATTACATAAGGCTCCATCTTACTAGCAGACTCACCCTAGAGATAGTCCTTGCAGGATTGATGAAATAAGCAACTGTGCTGGCAAAGCCCATCTTGCACGGAACTGAGGGCACACTTGGCTGACAGCCAGCAGAACACTGAAGCTCTCAGTACTACAACAAGAGACTGAATGCTATCAACAGCCATTCTAGTGGGGAAACAGCTCCTTCCCCAGTCAAGCGTCCAGAGACCATCTTCCTGACCAACAAATTTTTTACAGCCTTGAGAGATTCTATTATCTATCTATCTATCTATCTATCTATCTATCTATCTATCTATCTATCATCTATCTATCATCATCTATCATCTATCATCTATCTCTCATCTACCTATCATCATCTATCATCTATCTATATTATTTTTCAAGTACAGTTGTCTCTATTTTCCCGCCAACACTTTCCCCCACCCCAACCACCCCCACCTTAAACCCTCAAAACTTCCTCCCTTTGGCTTTGTCCATGGGCCCTTCATACATGTTCCTTGATGACCCTTGCTTTTCCTTACCCCATTATCCCCAACAACCCCTCCCCTCTGGTTGTGTCAGTTTGTTCTTTGTTTCAATGTCTCTGGTTATATTTTGCACTCTTGCTTGTTTTGTTGATTAGGTTCTACTTATAGGTGAGGTCATATGGTATTTGCCTTTCACTGACTGGCTCATGTCACTTAGCATAATGCTCTCCAGATCCATCCTTGCTGTTGTAAATGATAGGTGCTCCTTCTTTCTTTCTGCTGTGTAGGACTCCATTGTGTAAATGTACCACAGTTTTTTGATTCACTCCTTTACTGATGGGCACTTAGATTGCTTCTAACATTTGGCCATTGTAAATTGTGCTGCTATGAACATCGGGGTGCATAGGTTCTTTAGAATTGCTGTTTCAGGAGTCTTAGGGTATAGTCCCAGCAGTGGAACTGCTGGGTCAAAAGGCAGTTTCATTTTCAGTTGTTGGAGGAAATTCAATACTGTTTTCCACAACGGCTGCACCGGTCTGCATTCCCACCAACAGTGCACTAGGGTTCCATTTTCTCCACAACCTCGCCAGCACTTGTTGGTTTTTGATTTGTATATGATGGCTATTCTGACCAGTGTGAAGTGGTATCTCATTGTGGCTTTAATCTGCATCTCTCTGAGGACTAGTGATGCTGAGCATCCTTTCATATGTCTCTGGGACTTCTGTGTGTCCTCCTTGGAGAAGTGTCTGTTTAGGTCCTTTGCTCATTTTTTAACTGGGTTGTTTGTCCTCCTGGAGTGGAGTCATGTGAGTTCTTTATATATTTTGGAGATCAAACCATTGTCCAAGGTATTATTTGCAATTATATTTTTCCATACAGTTGGTTCCCTTTCCATTTTGTTGATGTTTTCTTTAGCCATGCAGAAGCTTTTTATTTTGATAAAGTCCTATTTGTTTATTCTTTCTTTATGTGCCTTGCTCTAGGGGATGTATTGGTGAAAATATTACTGCATGGAATATCTGAGATTTTCCTGCCTATGTTCTTGTCTAAGAGTTTTATGGTGCTATGGCTTATATATTAGTCTTTTATCCATCTTGGGTTTATTTTTGTGGATGGTATAAGTTGGTGGTCAAGTTTCATTTATTTGCATGTAGCTATCAAGATCTCCCAACAACATTTGCTGAAGAGGCTATTTTTACTCCATTTTATGCTTCTGCAACTCCCTTTGTCAAATATTAATTGACCATAGAGACATGGCTTTATTTCTGGGCTATTTTGTTCCATTGATCTATGTATCTGTTCTTATGCTAGTACCAGACTGTTTTGATTTCAGTGGCCTTGTAGTATGGTTTAATGTCAGGTATTGTGGTCCCTCCTATTTTGTTCTTCTTTCTCAAAATTGCTGCATCTATTTAGGGTCATTTATGGTTCCATATAAATTTTTGAAATGTTTGTTGGATATCTGTAAAATATGTCATTAGTATTTTAATAGGGTTAGCATTGAATCTATAAATTTCTTTGGGTAGTATGAACATTTAGATAATGTTAATTTTTCTAGTCCATGAACACAATATATGCTTCCATTTGTTTGTGTCTTCTTTAATTTCTTTCTTCAGTGTTGTATAGTTTTCTAAGTATAGGTTTTTACCTCCTTGGTTAAGTTCATCCTTAGGTACTTTATTTTTCTTGTTGTTTTAGGAAACAGGATTTTTTTCCTGATTTCTGTTTCTGATATTTTGTTGTTAGTGTACAAAAATGCCTTCTATTTCTGAATATTGACTTTGTATCCCACTCTTTTGTTGAATTCACTTATTCAGTTGAGTAGTTTATTGGTGGAGTCTGTAGGATTTTCTAAGTACACAATCATGTCATCTTCAAACAGTGACAGTTTCATTTCCTCCTTTCTGATTTGGATGCCTTTTTACTTTTTCTTGTCTGATCACTGTGGCTAGGACATCCAATACTATTTTCAATAGAAGGGGTGGAAGCAGACACCCTTTTCTTGTTCCTGATTTTAGTGGGAAAGCTTTTGGTTTTTGCCCATTGAGTATGATGGTGGCTGTAGTTTTCTCCTATATGGACTTTATTATGTTGAGATATGTTCCCTCTACTCCCACTTTGCTGAATGTTTTTTATCATAAATGGGTGTTGTACCTTATCAAATGCTTTTTCCACATCTATTGGCATGATCATGTGATTTTTGTCTTTCCTTTTGTTTATGTGATGTACTATGTTTATGATTTGTAAATATTGTACCACCCTTGCATCCCTGGGATGAATCCCATTTGATCATGGTGTATGATCTTTTTAATGTATTGCTGGATGTGGTTTTCAATATATTGCTGAGGACTTTAGTGTCCATGTTCACCACTGATATTAGCTGTAGTTATCTTTCTTTGTGGTTTCTTTATCTGGTTTTGGGATTAGAATGATGTTGGCCTCATATAAAGAGTTTGGGAGTCCTCTCTTCTTGCTTTTTTTTTTTTTGTAATAATCTGAAAAGAATGTGGGTTAGCGTCTCCTTACAATTTTATAAAATTCTCCTGTAAAACCATCTGGTCCAGGGCTTTTGTGTGCTTTTTTTTTAAATTTATTTTTTATTACTGCTTCAATTTCACCAGCTTATCAGTCTGTTTATGCTTTCTGCTTTTTCTTGCTTCAGTTTGGCAGATTATATTTTTCTAGAAATTTGGCCATTTCACCCAGGTTTTCAAATTTCTTGGCATATAGTTGTTCTTAGGAGTTTGTTACAATCTTTTGTATTTCTGTGGTATCAGTTGTAATTTCTCCTCTTTCATTTCTGATTTTATTTATTTAGGTCCTCTCCCATTTTTTCTGGATGAGTCCGGAAGTGTGTGAGATCCCACAAGTGTACAGATGAAGAGAATTGGGGCTCAGAAGAGGGTGGTTACTCTTCAGGTTAGCATGGCTGAGAAGTAGCTTAAAGAAAGGATACACGGATTTGGAGAGATTTTGGAAATATAGTGGAAACTGATTTCTTAAACGGAGCTTGAATTGATGAAATTTACAAAATAAATAGTTTTATTTGTCTAGTTTCTGAGTCCAGTCATACTCTACTGAAGTAACTGACAAACTATGGCCCATTCACCCAATCCTACCAAATGCTTAGGTTCATAAATGAAGTTTTATTGGAATACAGCCATGCCCATTCATTTGCATACTGCCTATGGTTACTTTCTCACTACAACACCAGAGTTCAGTAGTTCCAACAGAGAACATATGGAACCAAAGCCTAAATCATTTAATATATGTGCCTTTACACAACAAGTGTGTTGATCCCTGGAATCACCATTTCTTATTGCTTTCCAAAATTTATTCATCACCAGTTACTAAATCACATTTCCACATAAAACGTAAACTTTAAACACAATTTATTTATTTATTTATTTATTTTTGTTTTTTTTGTTTTTTAAATTTTTTTATTTTAGTTTATTCAGTATAGTTTCTATCCTTTATTCCCATTCCAGCCCGGCCACCCATTCCTCCCCTCTTCCCTCCCCCTTCCAACCCCCCTAGTTTTCTCCATGTGTCCTCTATATTTATTCCTGTAAACCCTTCCCTTCTCCCCTGAAATCCCCTCCCTTCTCCCCTCTGGTCACTGACTACCTGTCCTCTATTTCAGTGTCTTTTGTTATATTTTACTTGTTTCTTTGTTTTGTTGTTTAGGTTCCTCTTCAAGGCGAGATCATATGGTATTTGTCTTTCACTGCCTGGCTTATTTCGCTTAGCATAACGCTTTCCAACTGCATCCATGCTGTTGCAAAGGGTATGAGTTCCTTCTTTCTTTTGGCTGCATAGAATTCCATTGGGTAAATGGACCATAGTTTTTTGAGACATTCAGTTACTGATGGGCACCTAGGTTGTTTCCAGCACTTAGCTATTGTAAATTGTGCTGCTATGAACATTGGGGTGCATAGGTTCTTTTGGACTGGTGTTTCAGGATTCTTAGGATATAGTCCCAGCAGTGGAATTGCTGGATCAAAGGGCAGGTCCAACTTTAGTTTTCTGAGGAACTTCCATACTGTTTTCCACAGTGGTTGTACCAGTCTGCAATCCCACCAACAGTGTACTAGGGTCCCTTTCTCTCCACAACCTCTC
>JAPYXV010006019.1:0-10098 GCA_028533065.1 Trachops cirrhosus | reverse complement strand
ACACACACACACACACAAAAACAGATCAGGGCCTTCCAGGGCCTTATGGCAACAGAACGATCTCAATACCAGGCATGAATTGCATTTCCACGAGAAAATGGGCCCTCTATTTCGCCACAATCCCCACCCTTCCCTGCTGCTGTCTGCTGACAAGGCTTGTGATCCAGCAGCCACGAGTTGTCACACAGGCACCGGCATCATCCTTATCCCAAAGAAATATCTCTTTTGTCCACATCCGGTCCTGACGGCGAGAACAGGAAACCAGGAAAGACAGACCAGGAAGGCCAGACGTTTAAGAAAACAAAGGCAAACAAACTTAATTGTGGACGACGGCAACATTTATCGATGTCTATCAGGCAAACAACGAGTAACCAATGCAAAGAGAATATAACCCACCGGCCGGAATGCGCCCGTGGCCCCAGCCCACGGGTGGGCATTGCGTGTGCAACTCTCCTCCAAAGAAATCGACCCAAACTACATTCTCACTGATTCTCATCTGTAAGAAGCCCACCCCACCTTTGTCAATTCATTCTTTTCTATTTTAATTCTCCCAGAATCTCAATGAAACCCAGATACACTTCCACCACCACCCAACGTTCACCTGCAAGACTCTGAATCCATTCCATGCCCGACCGCTGTCTTGTTAGCTTAGGGATGGCATGACGGCACGGCCTGGCGCACCTGACGCTGAGAAATGAGAGCTACAGACACCGGGACAGGAAAGAGCTACGTGGAGAGTGCAGGTGATGGGATGCAACATGGAATCCGGAAAGCTGATTATCCCCAAAGATAGCCTGGCGACATTCCTCCTCCAGTTTTAACTCTCAGGCAAGTCCCAGCACGCAGACTGTGTCCTGTGTCATCATCCTCTGTGTCTGGACGGGAGCCACTGGGGGGCAGATTAACAGGGTCCAATATGGCCACATGCAAGGCTTCCTAATGGTTTACTTGGTCCGAGAGGCGGAGCGTGTCTCGGCAGGCCGGCTCTAAAGCAAGACAATGAGCGGCTGTGACAAAATCCAGTCTCACCAGACAGGCCCCAGGAAAATCCGGAACCAACGTTCAGGGTCTCTCCCTGAGACACAGCCCTGAGAGGCATTTATGAATGCCAACCACAGGCTCCTGGAGGGAAATAAGACCCCCGAAGGGCAGGGGTCCTCCCACAGACGTGGAGGCCTGCCGAGCCCGAAGGGCTGGCCCCGAGGCACACGA
The DNA here is from genome assembly GCA_028533065.1 of Trachops cirrhosus. NCBI lineage: Eukaryota > Metazoa > Chordata > Mammalia > Chiroptera > Phyllostomidae > Trachops > Trachops cirrhosus. Next base: position 8,886 of record JAPYXV010006019.1, on the reverse strand, counting down.
CAGCTAGTTAGTGAGAAAACGCAGTCGAAAGGCACAGCTGGAACAGCCTGTTCCCCAGAGTAAACTTCCTCAGTCCCCCGGGAATCCCCGCCCCACTGCACCATCAAAACTCTCCCTTTCTCACAAGGTCTTTGGCCCAACCATCTCCTCCAAGAAACACCGTCTACAGCCACAGTCACGGAGGAGCAAAGCACGCACAAGACGACTCCACCCCAGCCACACAGTGGACTGCTCTGCAGCCTGCAAGAGGAGTGAGGCGCCTCGGCACAGGCTGATGTCTGAGGTCTCCAAGCTTCTGCATCAGGTTACAAAAGCAACGTATGCCTAGCACCATTAAGGGACCAACACACATGCCCCTCCCCCCCCATAAAACAGATGTAATATACGTGTCTCCCTGTTTGCATTAAGCCTAGAATATTCCTGGATGAACCAACTGCTCTAAATAGGGACTGGTGGTTGCCTCAGGGGAGGGGAACTTGCATGGGTGTGGGGAAGGGATTACTATTCACTGTGTAACCCTTGTGTACAGTATTTACCATGTGTCTGGACAACTTTATCAAAATAGAGTATTTAGGAGGTTCAATTTCACATTAAAAAAAAGAAAAGGCAGGAGGTACAAACCAAAGCCAGGAACGAGTGGATGATGGAGGCCGGATTCAGGATATAAAAAAACGGTGCCATATGGACAGAGTTGGGGCTGATCAAAGGAAGGTGTATGGAATTTGATCTCCACAGATGTGACAAACCCAAATATCTCTGCTCAGGTGTCAGAGTCTGGCTGTTTGCGAAAGGTGTTTTGGGAACTCAGAAGATCTGTGTCCTAGAAGAAATGGCATCCTGGCCGGGGAAAAACTGAAAGCAACTGGGCAAAGGTTCAGATTTTGTATGTTCTTCTCCATTTGGGGGTACGTTTTGAAGCAAGAAAGTATACGAGGAAAGGCACACCAATGGGAAAATTAGGGCACATTAGAGAAAAATTATGTGGTGTGCTCTGATGTCTCTCAACGGAGCACTCACTACTGGATTTTGGAAGGGACAGCTCTTCCTCATTGCAAGGGCCACCGCGGCACCCTCCCACGCAATGACGCCAGCAATCCCAAACACTGGCCGAAAAAGAGCCCCCACATCCCTCCCGCACACCCCCAGAGGACGCCACTGTGGAGCTGGGGCACGGGCAGGCAGCCCCGCCCACGTGCCGCCAACCCTGGACGCCAGAAAGGGCATCAGTTCCTCCTCGGGCCCTCTGAGTCCCCACCTGCAGCTGAGACCGATGGTTCCCAACGTGTGGTCTCCACGCTAGCTGCAGAGATTTCACCAGGGAACTTGCTAGAAATGCACAGTCTCAGGCCCCACCCCAGACCTACAGAACCAGAAACTCCTGGCGAGGCCCCGGCCACCTGGGGTTTAACAAGCCCTCTGGAGGATTCGGAAGCTCTCACACAGGCTTGACTGGTTTGAGATGCTCTCAGGTGTGTGTCTGGGGGTGGCCTCTGAGTTCTCACGCCTAGACAACACCATAAACCAATCTCCTCTCCTCCCCACCGCTACTTGCGGGGCTGGCTCGGGACTCAGGAAACAGGAGTCAGACAGGGAGGAGAGGTGTGGCGAGGGACTAAAGACTGCTGACCAGGAGACAACCCCAGGTCAGTCACTACTTCTGAGAGCCCCAGGGCCGCACCTGTAAAGCAGGAGGAGAGGAGAGAGAGCACCCAGACCAGAACGTCTTACCTGGAGCCCACGACCGTGCTTCCGGGGTGGGGCCCCTGTGCCACAGTTCTAAGGGTGGGTGCCACTTTGGGGGAAGAAGGGCCATGCCCACTTCACCTTCCCAAAGGTGTCGCCAGCAGTAAAGGTCAAGAAGAACAGGGTCTTTTAAACCTCAAATTCCTTTTGAACTTCCAAATTCTTTAATTCCGTGGGAAAGGGGGGACAGGGTGGGGGAGATCACTGGAAATGAATGCACTCATATGCAATTTACAACTAAGGAGCCCAACAGAAAACAAAAGGGGAAACGGGGGACCCAAGGCCGCCCTCACCTCCAAGGACCCCAACCTTCTTGTCTTGGCAAAACATAAAGACCTCAATTTTGTTCCTGGTTACAAACACACGGACTCCCTCCAGAGCTACTAATGGGGCTTCAGCGGCTGCATCCCAAGGGTAGAAGTTTAATAGGTTTCAAAAAACACGCACATCCATCCGTCAACAGCCCCAGTTTTCAATGAAGGCTCTTAGGGAGAAAACCGGGCAATGGCAGCCGTCAGAGGCACGAGAGGCATTCCAGCATCCTGACATAAAGGCCTGTCCATTCCTGCGGCGGAGGCCAGGCCTGGGGGGGGTGGGGTGCCGCGGTCCTTGCTGTCGTCATGGTTACGAAACCGCCTTGAGGACCTTTTCCAGAAAGCTGAGTCAAGTATTTTTCCCCTTCTTTAAAGACTGAATTCTGATGGAGGTGGTATTGCTAAACGCATTTGATCCACAAGCTTGGAGGGATGACCATCAGGCTCCGAGCAGGGAAATGGACCCCCTTGATCTGAAGGGCCTTTCTGGGAGGTAGCAGGACTTGCGATTCCCCTGAGCTGGCACTCCAGCACACCTCCGATTTCCACCCTCAGGCCCCCAAATAAGCCTGGTTCTGAAGGAGTTAACGTGGGCGAGGGAGGAAAGCTTCGGGGAGGAAAAGGACAGAGCAGTGACTCAGGAAAACAGCTCGGCATGGAGCAGGAAGCACACAGAGTCCCGCTCCTTGCGACAGTTCACTGAAATCTTAATAACGCGGGGAGGTCTGTGGGTATCGGGACCCGAGCACTGGATGAGACGGGTCCCGACCATCATCTTGTGGACCGCCAGAAATGATCCCTCGACTTTATAACCCCCGCTCAACCCTTCTTAGATGTCCCTCGACTTCAGGGGCATTTTCCTTCCAGATAACCCAGGCTCTTCTCAGCTTTCCTGAGCCACGGCGCTATTTTTATCCTCACCCGAGAATACGCTTATCAATTTTAGAGAGAGAAAGGGAGAGAGGGGGAAATATCAATTGGTTGCCTCCCATACACAGCCCAGTCGGGTGTCGAATCCACAACCTTCTGGTGTACAGGATGATGCTCCAACCAACTGAACCACCCGGCCAGGGCCCCTGAGCCACAGTAGGAACAGCTAAGGCTTTCTTTTATTACATACAAAGTACCAGGCAATGTTCAAAATGCCCTTCACATCCAGCCCTCTAAGTCACTGCCCAAGATCACACAAGTGGGGGGGCTGGGATTTGAACCCAGGCAGCGTGACCCAGAGGCTTAGGAGAGGCTTGTCTCAGCTCTGTGGCGAGATGATTTCCTAATTCAGGGTCTAGGTGTTAAGAGCACACTCTCATTTTGCCTTTCTCTGTCTCCACTGCAGATGTGACCTGGGGAGGAGGGGGTGGAGGGAAGTTCTATTGGGAGCTCCTGCAACTAACTGGGAGAAAGATGGAACACGGTGCATGTCCCTCGTAGATGATGCACGCCAGTCTCTCAGAGGCTGTCTCCAGAAAGCACACTCACCTCCCAATCTTCCAATGGTGGCACCAGAACTTGGCCTTTGCCACAAAATAGGCTGGGGGGGGGGGGGCCGGGGGCGGGGGGGCGGGCAGCCACCTCCTCTCCCATGACACTCCTCTCCAATCTCCAGCAAGGCGTCCCAGACAGGCACTCCCACCCACACCCACATCCGGAGCCTGAGTCACAGCACTTGCCATGCTCCAGAGTCTAGGAAATGACACACCATGACAGGGACTTGTGTCCTCCAGAGAGGGAAAGGGCCCCGGCTGAAAGGCCGACAAGGCCCAGCCCTGTGGTATGTACTGTGGCTGTTAAACGTCCCGAATGATCATGTCCACAGCAAAGCCTGCTGGGGCCTGAACGAAAAGAGATGCTCGGGCGACAGGCATCGCGGGCCACAGAAGTAGGGTGACCAACCCTGGGTTGGCCGGAGATGGCCGGAGATGGCCAGATCCAGGCAAAGCAGGATGAGCTGGTCACCCTACATGGAAGTCAGAGGACACGTGCTTTCATACGCCTGGTCCAGGTGATACAGACAGGGTGTCACGGTGGCTGGGTGCCTAGTTCTGCGGCTGCCCAGCAGTGCAGCCTTCAGCAAGCTGTGTAACCTCTGTGCCTCCGTTCTTCCATAAGGCGGGTGTCACAGGACCTTGTGGAGTTACTGAAGAACGGAATGAGTTAACTTATGTGAAGCTCTTAGTGTAACACCTAGCAAAGAGTATGCACTCAATAAAAGGAAGCTGTTTTTCAAAGCCAACAATCCTTCCTCCTCCTCCTCTTCCTCCTCCCCCACCACTGCTCTCCAAAAGCAGAGCCTGGATTCTCAGCTGAGCCTGTTAAATTAATGACGCAGGTTCCAAGTTATGGAGACGCCAGGCTACCGAGTGGAAGCCGGAATCAGCCCAGGAAATGATCTCTCCATTCCATCGGACTGTGCAAAGCCCAGGTCTTCCCAGCTAACTGCAAAGGCAGCTGGGTCAGAGGCACCGGCCGGCACCCAGTGTGATCCCCAGCCCTTGCGACAGCCTCCTTCAAACAGCCTCCTTCAAACACGACCGCACGCTGTTCTCAGAAGCAGCAGAGCAAGAGCAGAGTTAATCATTTCAAAGCGTTTCCCAAAGACACAGAGCAGGTACCCAGACAGGCCTCCCTCCCCAGGAATCTTAGGGCCCTCGGCAGCCAGTAATTACATCACAATGAAACAAAAGCCCTGAACTTCCTCCAGGCCCAGAAAAGAAATGAGGAATCAGCAAAGGAGAAGGGGGTGGGGTGGGGCCCTAACCCTATTTTTTCTTAGGAGAGAATGCCCAAGTCACAATGAACACAAGCAGAACAGCTCTCAAGCTCCCACACAGAACATCTCCTAGACCCACAGATTCTGGGAGACGAGGCCCCAGGCTCCTTCCGAAAGGCCGCTCTCTGGCCGATGCTGGGCTGTTGAAAGCTTCTCCCACCGCATGGGAATGCGCCCTTCCTGCCCAGCTCAGACAGAGAAGGGCTGGGATGGGGAGGAGGCAGTGGACCGAAGGGTCATTCTCAACGTGGGTGAATGGCAATGCACCGGGACCCCAGATACCTCGCAGGCAAAGCCGGGGAAGGGCAGGTGACCCTGGGAAGAGGGGCACTCACCTGCCATCGAGAAAGCTCTGCTGCTCAGAGGGCCTAGGCTCTCTTTCAAGGAGAACAGAGGCTCACACGCGGCAGACATTCCTGCTTCCGGATCCTCAGTGGCCTCTCCCAGGGGGAGGAGGAAGGAGCAGAGAGGACAGGCTAAGAGTCACCATTTACCAGGCCAGCCCTGGTCTTGTGCTCACCGGGTCTCCCGGCGGGGCAAGGACACCCTCACCTCTCTGCAATCAGACAGTGTGGGGCAGGGTGACGCCGTGCCTTTGTGTCCCGGGGCTTTCGGTTCTAATTTATCACCCTGGACAGACAGCAGCTCGGCTGAGCTGAAAGTCTTCGGTGCTCTGCACTGAAGGGCCATTTATTTCACCGGATGTGGATAAACACAACAACCTGCATTTGTTCAGCCGGCTGGAGTGCGGACAGCAGAAGGGAGCTGTGGCGTTTTTAGCTTTTTAATGCCTGTTTATTTGTTTCAAGTTCTCTTTAGTTCTGATGTGCCTCCCCTAGAAACGAGAAAACCAATCTTCCCCCTATTTACACAGTGTCAGGGACTGTCTGTCTCCCGCCCCCCACCCCCACTCCCCGCCCCCAATCTCTCCCTCTCCCACTCCCTCCAATAATGCAGAAATGGTGATTAAAGAGCACATTCACATGTAAAAGGTGAACTTCCAAACCCTCCTGCCAGGACAGATATTGCTTCAATCTAGGGGAAAGGGGCTGATTTACAAATGAATTCACTGTTTAGCCCTCAACAACTAGCAGCAATTGCAACCCAAGGCGGCTCTTTCTGCCCCTCGGCTTGGATAAGGCCTTCTGGGGCGGGGGGGGGCGGGGGGGGCAACAACATCTCAACAGGAATTTCCTGATTCAAAAATGCCAAGTCTTTTCCAATTTTGCAAAGAGGGAGGAGGCAGAACCCAATTCCCTAGGAGGAGCCACGGCCCCAGCCCCCACCCCCACCCCCCCAGCCCCCACCCCTCACCGCAGGCCAGGCCGAAGGCCGCGTCCCACATGTGAGCATATCTGAGGCCCTAAAACAGCCAAACCACCACAAAGAAAAATGTAGAATAACCGGTTGCCTCTGGCCTTTACTTCATAGCTCGATGAGAGTTTTCACAGGAGGAGCTGGTTCTGGTGGCTAGAGACCCATTTGCATTATTTCTCCAGGCTGCGGGGACTGTGGTGGGCCCCACCCTCCAAGCCAGAAGAGGTTCTAGAAAGCACAGGTGCTGGTGGGTGGCTGTCCAACTGTAATGGGGAACTGCAGCATCGGAGGGCCAATTCAGAGACAAAACAAGGCTTGGCTGGCGGCAGCTGGAGCAGAGAAGTGGGCTGTGAGCTGCAGAGAGAGATACCGAGGCTTCCGGAAGCGGGCAGATGCAGAAAGAGGTGTTACTAATGACCAGGCAACGTTCCCCACATGTCCCGGGTGGGGGGTCCGGCCTCTCTAAAAGCCCCCTTAATTAGTGAAGATAAGAAAATTCTCTAAGTCACCAAGGAAGAAGGGAGAGGCCCTCTACAGTCACCTAGTCATGTTCCTTTGGGAAAGCAAAGATTCAGACCCACAGTGTCACCCAGCTACACGAGTGAAAAGGATGCTCACCATCACCCAAACTTCAGTGGGGGGTTCTAAGAAAGCGCCCTGTGGCCCACAGACCCAGGAGCGCCCAGCGGGACGGGCCCTGCGCCCACTGCAGCAAGCCTCGCACACCCTGAAGCTGGGAAACAACTTCAATGTCATGAACAGAGGACTGAGATGCAAAAATCCGTGGTGCAGCCAAAAAATGGACTAAAAAGGGAATACGTCTTTCTGCGGTACACTGAACAAAACCTAAGTGAAAAAAGGCCAGAAATGGAACCGGGTGCAAGAAACAGGGGTGGCGTGGGCTCTGAGTTAGCAAAGGTCCACGGACACACCCGGGACCAGGAGACAAACGCCGGACTCCCTTCTGAATTCTGTCTGATCACATTCACACACTTAACTCCGTACGGTATGTTTAAACGGCTCGGGGCGGAGAAATGGATGATAATTTTTAATCCTCACCCAAGGATATATTTATGATGTTATAGAGAGAGGAAGGGGGAGAGAGACAGAGAGAACAACACAGATGCGAGAGAGAAACACCCATCAGTTGCCTCCGGTATGAACCTCAGCCGGGGAGTTTCAGCGGACAGGACCAAGCTCCCGGCGGCTGAGCCACCCGGCCAGGGCATGTCTCATAATATTTATTATTTACGTAACTCTCGCTATGTGCCAGGCCCTGGCCCAAGCCAGGGACCCCTGACACACGGGAGCTCAGAACATGCCCCCCGACATTAATCAGGTGACACTTTTAAGGGACTCAGGTGTTTAGAAGACTGTACAGCAGGGGTTCCCACCCAGGTCCCCCAGGAGACCCTTGGCAATGTGAGAAGACATTTTTGGTTGCCAGCCAGGCAGAAAGAGGGGTTGCTACTGGCATCTAGTGGGTGCAGAGGCCAGGGCTGCTGTGAAAGGATGCCCCCGCCCCCCCCCCACAAAGAACAGCCAAGGCCGAGGAGCCCTGTGTCCAGAGACCGCCTGGTGCCAGGCAGGTCCACCCCTGTGTGAACACACCACCCACGGAGGCATCTGCACCGGCTCCCGCGAAGCAGGAAAGCGATGCCCACTGCTTCTCACCCGGCAGCCTGACTTCAGATCTCAAAGAGGAAAAACACAAGCAATGGAACCAGTCTGTCAACAAACAGCCACTGAGCAACTACTAGACACGGAGGCTACCTGGGGAACTGTCAGCTAGGCCCTGCCTGGGGGGGGCGGGGGAGTACAGCCAGCCACGAGTAACAGTGATCTAACAGTGATCGCAACTACCTTTTGGTGAGCGCTTTATCTGCGAGGCGCTGTTCTGAATACAAACATCAACTCACTTAACTCCTCACCACAGCTCCACGAGGAGGTCAGGGCGAAGTGTCCCTTTTATGGATGAGAAAACTGAGGCCCAAGGGGAAAAAAGCCCCTGATGAAGTGGCTAGTACACAGAGAATGCGTACAACATATACTCACTATACAAATGCAGAATCAGAAGCTGACTATGGATGGAAAAAACCAGCGCAGGACAAATTACCAGGAATTCGTGAACACATATTGGGGGAGAAGGGATAGCGAGGAAAATATTTCTCTATTTCCTCCTCCAACTGGGCTTGTGCGATCCTCAGCACAAGCTGTTTTTCACTAAGGAGCTACTATTTTATGAATCCTCCCAAGAATCCCTGAGGTAGAAGTGGCATTTTTGGACACTTTTGTAGGTGAGACTCAGAGAGGCAAAGTGGGAAGGCAGGTCAAAGCATCCAGGGACCGCATCACAGCCGAGTCCCGCTCCCAAACCCTTACCCGCACCAGTCACCTGCCCTCCCTGGGGCTGTGAGTGCCACCCTGTCATTCTCTGTCACTAAGGACACGCCTGGTGTTGGAGATGTCACCACGGCACTGCCGTTCAGTGTGTGGGCTCTGGAGCCCCACCACTGGGTCAGAATCCAAGCCCCGTCACCTGCCAGCTGTGTGTCCTCTGGCAAGCTACTCAGCCTCTCGGTGCCTCAGCCAATTCAGCTGTGCTGCTGGAACGCTCCCGAAAGGCCCGTTAGGGTTAAGTGGGACAACGCAGGCAGGGTGACCGGCAGCGTCTGGCACAAAGCACCGCCAGTTATTACTGATACTCGACCCTGCAGGGGAAGGAGGGGCCAGGGCAGGGAA